>SNQJ01S0060256.1:13061-42320 GCA_010110895.2 Picea sitchensis
ACCTTAAAAATAGATTATTATTATTATTATTAAATAAATTATACTTAAGGAAATTTGGGATCATTAAAATGGATTTTCAGAATGAGAAGACTTTGTTAATGTTATATAAAATCATTTAATTTTTTAACAAATTTTTTTCTCCATTTTTTAACAAAATTCTCTCTCATTTAAGTATTTAAAAAGAAAATGTTTAAGTGTTTTAAGTTTTGGTTCTTTTCATTGGAATTAGATGACATAAAAATCACAATTTTATGTTGTTTAAATTGCATTTATGATTACAGAAATAGATGCATTCTTTAAGAAACTTCTTTCCAATTCAAGTGTTTAAAAAGATAATTTTTATGTGTTCGACTTTTTGGTTCTTTTCATAGTAATCCAATAACATAAATCTATATGAAATCACAATTTTATGTTATTTAAATTGTATTTCTGAATACAAAAATAGATTTATTCTATTGAAAAAACTATAGAACACCCAAATTATACAGAATTAACCACTCAAATTTGCAGATTCAACAATTTCTCACTAAATTTATTATAAAATTAAACAAAAAATACCTCATAAAACTAAAACATAACTCCAACATTTAAAAAACAAAATGTTTGTCCATTTAAAACTCTTATCTTTATTTAATTTGGATAATCTAAATTGCTTCAAAATTAATTTACTCCTTATTTTATTCTATTCTATTCTAGAAAAGAAGAATCATAACGCCTATACTCTTGGGTCCCAAGATCCCGAAGTTCGCTTGATAAACATTGAACATGCGAAAATGACGGTTTAGTCGGTCGATCCGTTGACATTTTTGGCAGAGGAAATTAGTTCTATAACCACCATATGCCACTGTTTCGGTATAAATATGAAATCAAAAGAAGCATTAAAATTATATCTCGTTCATCTGCATACAAAAGTCATAACGTGAACTGCATATGTTTAAATTTACCAGAGCCAATAGAGACGAGCACTGAAATCAATCATAGTGGTCAACTGATTGCTGTCAGCATCCCATGCTTCGACCTTCGAGAAGAACGAATGAAATAAAGGACAAAGGCTGCCGGGAGGACAAAACTCGTGTAAATAATGTGGCTCAATCAACTACTAAAAAAAAAACTTGGATATTTTAAGCTGATTACCATCTCACCTGATATCTTATCATAGTAATTTTAAATCTAATCATATATATCTTATCGTATATAATATTTATTGTGATCTGATAAACAATATGCATCTTGGAGCATAATAAAAAATACTGAGTTGATGACAAACAATATGCATCTTTTGCAATATAGTAATAAATACTGAGTTGATGGCAAACTATATGCATCTTGCAGCATAATAATAAATGTTGTATGGGCCTGCGATATACACCTTGGGATTTCAAATACTTTACATCTAAATCATTTCAAATTCGACCATATATATCCTATGTTATACAACATTTATTACTCTGCTGCAGTATGCTTATTGTTTACTGTCAGTATTTATTACTCGCCCCGAGAATGCATATTGTTTATTATCAGTATTTATTAGTCTGTTTTAAGATATTTATTACTCTGCTGCAGGGTGGGTATTGTTTACATCTAATTTATGTACAGCTGGATCCAAAACCTTTCAAATCTAAAGTGTATATCCCATTCTATACAATATTTATTACTTTGTTGAGATATACATAGTGTTTATTATTGCTTTTATTGCAAAATTTATGTACAACTGGATTTAAAACATCTCAAATCGAAAGTGTATATCCTATCCTATACAACATTTATTACTTTGTTGAGATATATACAATGTTTATTATTGTTTTTATTGCAAAATTAAATACATTGAAGTGTGAAATCAAACTGGTTTCTAGAGAAGAGGAGAGGTGTGTGGTAACCAGAATCATAAACTACGAAACCAATAGAAATTGGAAGAGCAGCCATTAAACAAGATTAACACACAAATGATAATTTTTATTACACTCTGAAACACAACACAGTACACATATATATAGTTGGATTAAGATCCAACTCATTCCACTCATGGAGGGAGAGATCGAGAGAATATCTCAGCAACCTCCTATAAATCTTCAACTAACCCAATCTTAGTATAATGCATTAATGAAGCATTATTCTCTAACACCCTCCTTTAATGCTTACATTAAAAAATCTTACAATAATGAAATCACAATTACACGACATACAATACTTTAACTTTGTCTGTCTGTCTGGTCTTCATCAACGCCTACACCCACTCTGATGCCTCTGGACTGCGCTCTTTCTCTTCCTCTTCTTCGAGCTTCCCATTCAACTCATTTAAAGCATAAACGCTTCAGACCGTCATTCATGAACTTTTACAATGGACAATTTGACAACTCGGCTCATCGGGGCTTCCGTGATAAAAGATGTCAATTATTGATGCACTCTATGAACATGCCTCCATATGTCGGATTTTTGCTTTCGGCTATCCTTCAGTGTCTAGAAGAGCAGTTTGGATATAGAATGTCCTCAACATTCAATTATACAAGGTGACTTCCAATAAGAACAGTTGTTCTTGAAACCCGGGCTGCCAGCTTATATCAAGATACAAGGGTTCCTACTTTCTTTTACATAAACACGTAAACATATAAAAAACTTTAAACTCACCAGGTAAATGCAACCTATAATTGTCGATCTTGGAGCACCGAAGTACAACAAGAGTCTACAACTTATAACAGACTAGACATAATCAAACTAGTAATATGTTCTTGTGGCACCGAAAAACTCAAGAACTACAAACTTGAATTACATCACTTTGTTCTATATTTGGTTCTATATAATTTACACAACACTCCAAATAAAAATAACCAAACAAAACACCTAATTCGACTGTAGTTACAATGGTCTTCAAGACTTCTCTCTGGCACACACGCGACCATAATTCTGGCACAATTTCAGCACTCCTCTGTATAGGCAGCAACTCGGGACAGAGGTCCACGCTGGTCTCCATTTGAAAGACACACACAAGTGATATTTTGTTGACATGCCAACAAGTGCGCAGACACCTCCAACAAGCTCGTTTGATCATAAGTATATGCATATTTAACACCGCAGCATGGCAATTCTCTTGCTCGACAACCTCCTCAATCAGTCAACAAGTGGTTGCACATGGAATTACGTTTTATGCCTGGACAGGTACGCTCGATCTACCAGATCTGCAAACCCTGGGCAACGTCTTCCATTGATGCTCTTAACAGATCTGCCAGATCTACAATCAAAAGGACTCAAGGCAGTGGTTCAATGGGCAACGTCTTCCTTTGATTGCCACAGATCACGGCAACAATACACGACAGGCTCCTCCTTCCCGTGCAGATTGTCTTCAACAACGAATCGTCTGCAACAGCCTCTCTTATGCAACTCGCGTGTTGATTCACCCACGATAGCGTAACAGCTGTCAGCAATAATTTCTAGATCTTTATCTGTTCCTAGCGTCTCAAACGACGACTCCTCCCAGCTTTCACTAATGCTAGCGCACAACGATTTCTTCAACAAAACAAACGGAAAACACAAAATTCTCACACACCTAAGCTAATTTATATGCAGAGAATTTTCTCCCAATCTATTTCATATTCCAGCCCCTCTCGTGAGAGAGTCAAGGCTGTCATTGCTCTGATACTATAATAGAAATTGGAAGAGCAGCCATTAAATAAGATTAACACACAAATGATAATTTTTATTACACTCTGAAACACACAACACATTACACATATATATAGTTGGATTCAGATCCAACTGATTCCACTCATGGAGGGAGAGATCTAGAGAATATCTCAGCAACCTCGTATAAATCTTCAACTAACCCAATCTTAGTATAATGCATTAATGAAGCATTATTCTCTAACAGAAACCATACCTAGTGATCAGTATAACGACGTACACGAGATAAAGGAAAACGCCATTGCGATGTTCAAGAAGATCGATCGGTATCTCCTCTCCAACCCCGACTGCTAAATATATCAGAGTCTATCTATCTTTTAATAAAGAGATCATTGCCGCGCGCTAACTATATGCACAATCTAAATATATCAGAGTCTATCTATCTTTTAATAAAGAGATCATTGCCGCGCGCTAACTATATGCACAATAAAGGACTGATAAAATCGCGGAATTCTTTCTGCCATTATTGCTATTGAATATGCTAAGATTTCACTCTGTTTACTGTTTATTGAGCATAGTAAGATTATTATTATTAATTAGCTTTTATATATAAATAATTTGTATATGGTTTGGATTTCAAATTCGTGTATTGAGTGGAAAATTTCAACAAGTTGAAGCACAACATATCTATAGAAAATATAATAAGGAAGTTGATCAACTATTAAAACATGAATTGTAGATAGAGAAAGAATGAATATATTTTACAGTGGGTATGGAAAATTAAATTGAGAGATTTGAAAGATTGCCAATCAACTATTAAATTTTTGCAGCAAAGTAGAAGATCCCAAGATTAGTCTTTTTCAAATATATATTGAAAATGCAGTAGACCTGTATCTTTTGGAAAATGAATTTTTTTTGTATTCTGTAACTCATACCTCATATGATTAAGGATGTAATAGGAGAGTAACAAGTGTTTTTCCAACAATCATATTACTGTAAAAATGATTGACTATATAATAAAAAAGTAACAAAGTGTTTTTCTAGCAGTCATATTACTGTAAAAGAGTCTTTATATTCACTAATATAATTATTTTATTCAATTGTCATTGAATATGTTAAGATTTCATTCAGTGAGCAAATTGTGTGAGACAAATTCATCCCAAGTGATAGTGTTGTGTCATCGGGTTTTTTTTAAAAGAATGATCACATTCTGCGTTCTTATTCCATCTCCTTCGTACTTCTGATCTACTCTATGCTCTTCCTGTAACATATTATATACTAATTTGCACATGACACTACCGACAATATCCTCGAAAGTCTGATTTTGGACATTAAATTACCAAAATAAATGGTTAAATAACGATTTGCACATGACTATACCAATTATATCTGTAAAAATGTGATTTTTATTACATCACATTACTCAAAATAAATGGTCGCTGCGATAAAATATGTCTACGATTAAATAATTACCATGACTTTTTCCAAGAAAAATTACGCACAATTATTATATTTAAAATATAATGTCTTTTACAAATCATAATCTGTCGAGCTGAGGACAAGCTCGCGCAAAACAAGGAGAAAAGTTATGTAGCAGGACAAGTCAGATGGAGGCTATTCCACTGCACAATTCAGATATATACGTTGTCCACAAACAGAGAGAGGAGTGGATAGACTGGAAAATTACAGTAAGGGAGGAAACCAAGATCTAATGGAGCTGGAACCCACAATTCAGGCAATGTGCAGAAACAGAGTCAGATCGCTCGCCCATCACCTTCGAAGAGATTGATGTGTGACAGGATCTTCCTCGATCCATTCACGATAGACCGAAAAGTCTCCCGACCTCACCGCTGAGGGCTCTTTTGGAGAGGGCATCGGCCTCTTTGTTGAAAGATCTGGAGATATGACGATAATGGATGTCCAAGAAGCGAGAAGAGAGATTCAGAACTTTTTCCTTCCAGCCTTCTATATTGACCGATTAGCGGCAAATGCTTGTGGTTGATCCAGTCTATAATGACTCTTGAGTCTCCCAGGATTAGAAGGTGATCCATTGACCACAGGGAGGCAAGAGCAAGGGATGACCATAATCCCAAAAGCTCTTCTTTTGTATTCGTTCCCTCTCCACAATTCATAAACCAATTTGTGATTCTCTCAGGATGGGATTTGAAATAACCCCCTGCCTACAAATCCAGACCCGTACTGTCAGCCGCTACAAAGCAAGCCGTAGTAAGACCGTGAGTGAGATCTCAGCCAAGCCTTGGGCATGAAAGTCTTGATCGAGGAGGGATGCCACTGGAAAGAGGCTCTAACTCTGTGAAAGACCGCCTGTACTGAGGGGGCTCGGTCTTCAAAGATAGCACTATTCCGTTCCTTCCAAATCTGCCAGCACATGAAGACCGCCAAGGTCGGGGAAGCCGACTTCATGAAACCCAATCCGATAGACAGGCCGTAAAGGTGGGTCCTTTCCAGTCCACTGATAAAGAGAAGAACTCGATCAGATGTTTCCAAACCTGCTTCGTAAAGATGCAGTTAACCAAGAGGTGATGTACATCCTCCGAAACCTGTTTGCATAGAGGACAAAAGCCAGGTCCCTCCCAGCCTCTACGCCTGAGCGCCTCCCAGGTGAGGATCCTCTCTCTACCCGCGAGCCAGGTGAAAAGTTTATGTTTAAGAGGGGCCTGCCATTTCCATAAATGTCGGGACCAAGTGTGGTCGATCACTGTCCCCGACTGTTTTAAATAGGCATCGTAAATGTTTACAATATCGCGTCTGCAGGCATCTCCCACTCCACGCCATCGCTATCCGAACTTCAATACGGGAGATGCCTCTTTAAGGGCCGCTTGTATAGCAGCTCCATTCAATCAAGTAAGTGGTCCTTCTAGCGCCAGGAAGCCCCGGCCCGTAATCACAGAGAGAGTGGGTCCGGTCGGTAACATAACCTGAGCCGAAAAGTAATTTCGGGCTCTCAGTCAAGACGCTAATGTGGAGAGAGGATTTCAGGTCTCCCATGCCCAATCAAATTCTTCATTCGGATGTCGCTCCTAGCATCGGTTTCCATCGTAGTATAATTAATTAATTAATTAATTACTACCACTACTATGACTTGATCCAAGCAGGTTGCTAATTCAATATAATGATTTTCATTACATCACACATTTTCAAAAAATAAATTGTATCGCTACAATAAAATATGTCTAAAATATGTCTAAGATTAAAGAAATCTTTATATAAAATATTTTTTAAATGTTTTTCACAAAAAATCATTAGGATATTTTAGATTATGAAATAATCACTTAAATTTATTGATCTAACAATTTCTCTCCTGATTTCGTTCAAAAGTGTAAGAACAATATGGCCAAAAGAATTTAGTAGAACATTTAGACTAAAGCTTTACAATAATACCATGACTTCATCCAAGCGTATTACACCAACATGATCTTTAGTAGATTCCTTTATTATTATAATAAAAATATCGCATTCAATGCCATTTTTTTCTCAAATTTTTAGATAGCATGATTATGGTGCTAAAGGTGTTTTTTAATGTACAAGCGAGATGTGTAATTCTTTTGGTGATCAACATAAAGTTTATATTTGACATTAAAAGAAAAATATTAATAACAACAAAATATTTCAATGTCCACAACATATATAAAGTCATTAAAAGTAAACAAATTATTATTCCATGGATATGTGCTTTCATCTAATTATGGGGACATGGTGTAATTCCTTTAATGCTTAACATGGAGTTGACACTCCGACCTTTAAAAAATATTAATAATATATATTTTTAATGTGGGCCATAAATAAAATATTTCAATATCAACTTTATGTATATACCCATAAAGTAATAGAGTAAAAATAAAAAAATATTAGGTGGAGATAGAGATTTGTAATTTTCTTAGTGTTTAACATGGACTATCATTTAAAAAATATTTCAATGTCCACCTCATTAAAATATTTTGAGTACCAAATTTATAATAATAATAATAATAACTTCATTTTCAGCACCAAATTGGTTAATGGCACCCCCCTTGTTCAGGGACAAAAAGACCTATCCTACCCCTCTAGATTTGAATTTGTATTCTTAAGAGGAAACACATGTTCTGAACTATTAGGCTCAATCAAGTATATATATATATAAAGAGAAATTGAATGTAGAAAAATTCTTTTGATTAAAACATTTCAATGTTGTTGATTTCACTCGACAGGCTAATTCACACACACACACACACACACACACACACATATATATATATAGATAGATAGATAGATATATAGATATTCCCACTCCTGTATTCCTTTCTCTCACATTTTGGATCTATCTAATGTTCATACTTTTTAATCAATATATACCTAGAAAATGTTTATCAAACATAATAAAATGACATAAATAAAAATAGTAAAAAACACCACTAATTTTACATGGAAAACTCATGGGAAAGGATCAACATCTTTTATTTATTAGCAAAATACATATATAAAGATTCAATTCAACTCATATTTTCTTTGTGCATGAGAAAGAGTACATATATAAAGGCTCTCATACAAGAAGGTAGATAAATACCACGAGCTACAAAAAGACCATGGGCCTAAAACCGAATTGAATTATAAGCTAAATTCATTAGGACTGAAAGGAAGAAGTCATAAAATATTAGAATTTTATTTTATTTGGTATCACATACAACATTATCTTGAGACCAAATAGAATCTTGGGTTAATAGTGAATATCATTGATATTGTTTCTATCTCTTTGCTATTGATTTAGTCCCAAAACACCTTCAAAACAAAGTTCTGCACAATAGTTGCTTATCCCTTGGAAAAATATTTGTTAATGTTAAGCACACACTTATGATAAGAGGGCTGAATCGAAGATAAGGCTATGTTTTTATTTTTAACATCCATAAACCATAATGAAGCAATTAGATAAATATAAAAACCAGACGACACAATATTTAATATGGAAACCATTTCGGGAGAAAAAAAAAAAAAAAAAAAAAAAAAAATTTGTTGGCACCAACCTATGGTTACAAATGTTTATAGGCACCAACCTTATTAGAGACACCAAACCCCATGATTTTTTGTAGGAACTGACCTACAGGAGACATCGGTTCCCTCTTTTGTTTGTAGGCACCAAACTACAAGAGACACCAATCCCATCTTTTGTTTGTAGGCACCCACCTACCGGAGACACCAATCCATTCTGTTGTTTGTAGGCACTCACCTACAAGAGACACCAATTCCCTATGTTATTTATAGGCAATCCTAATTCCACCGGAGGCACCGGACATCCCCACACTTTTTGGTTAAGTGTAGGGACCAACCTACTTGCAAGTTCTTCATTTTGCATTTCCTTCATTGTTCTACTTGTTTCTTTTATCTTCACCAAATCTTCTTTACACTTGTTATTTCTTCTTTCACTAGATCCACTCTCCACTCACTAATTCTTCTTTCACTCTGCCTTCAACAAATATTTCTTCTACTTCTTCCTTAGATATGCCTTTATTCATTTTGCTTGCTATAATTTGCTAGATTTATTTGCTCTAGATCACCAAATCTGATCTTCACTAATATTTAATCGTCGCTCTTTGAATGATATTCAATCGTCACCCCTCAAATGGTATGCATAAGAATATTGTATTTTCACTCACAACATGTATTGTTTTCCCATGTCCTCTCCATTTTATACTCTACCATGTTTCCTACATGATAAGTCATGTTCATTTGAAAAGTCATGACTTTTATTAAATAATTCACACCTTCCCTTTAATTTTTAATTCACTTTAATATACCATTGGTAAAATAACACCATAGTTTTTATTTCCATGTGCAAATTCCATGTGGACTTTCACTTTTAGCTTTTTAAATCCATTTTCAGGTACTGACCACCTTGATCAAACCGTGTTCAACTGACCTTCTTACTTTAGAGCGAGAGTTACATGAGAGTGCATTTTGATTGTCATTGAGAAGGGCAGTTAGTTATCCTTGTTTGTTGATGTATAATTTTATATTTCCAAATGCAATCTCCTCAGATAGGGCTATCTTGTTCAAGTAATTCTTCATTCGGCTCTTCTCTGTTCTTACACCTCAGGAGGTTCTATTTTTCTTTCCTCCTTATCATGGAAGAGTATGCCTCCTCTGATGCTCTTTCTGATTGATTGTGATGGATAACAATCGAGTCTTTTTAGAGGCCTGGCTTTTTCTAGGTAGTTTGTGTTTGCCTGATCCCACCTCAGAAGAGTTTCCTTGTCTCGGACGCTTGAAGTTCACTTCACATGCTCTTAGAAGTGGGTACCCCTAATGGAATGCTTCACTTTTCGTACGCCCTTTGTTATGCGTTTCTTCCTTAGTCCTTTTGGGAAGAAGCTGAAGTAGCTCCCCCTTTGAATGTACTATGTTTTCTTTTTGTAATTTCTAAGTATTCTATATTTTAATGTCTCTCTCCTAAACTGATCCTTTTTCTACTTATTAAAAAATTGCCAAAGACTTGCTAGATTTTTCACTATCATAATTGTACTATTAGTTATTCACAATTGATAGGATTGGTTTCCTTCAACATTTTCTCAAAATATAATGCTAAAAAATAAATGGTTTGTTGTAGGTAAAAAAATAATCTTCATCGACAACTTATCACAACTTCTTGTGCTTTGAATCTTCAAGATGCTATGTGCCTTCATACCCTCTAAGGTACATTCCACTGTCACATGCATGTTGTTGGTTTAGTAGTGCTTGAATGTCATCAAACCACCATCCAATTGTCCTTCAAAAACACTTTCCTAAACATGGTCAATGTTATTTACATTGTATAGAATATCTAGGTGAAATTTTCTTTTATGTTGCACAATCGATACCTCAAACCATGCAAACTCCCAAAGTTTCATACACCACTCACAAAGGATTATGAGGTTTTGAAGCTGGGAATGCATATGTTCACATAGATGATAACTCTACAAGACATACACATACGTGAATGGTGGGCACAAAAAATAAAAAAATACATTAAGAACTATGCAAGAAGAAACAAATTGATGCTAGAAGAAGCATGTTCATGATTTTTCTCGGAGATCCATGAAAGATTTATAGAATCTATCTCAGAAGCCTTAATCGAGTACATAAATAAATATGGTAATACATAAATTGATGCCCGACAAAAAATTAACCCTCGATATTACAAATAGGGGTAGAACGAATCTGCATGAGTGGGTTGAAAGAATCACCGAAGATTATATAACAAAACAAGCTATTGAGGATCGAACATCCCTTGATACAATAAAAGACAAATTATACATAAAGCTACGTGAAGGATTCCTATGCATAATTGCCAGAGTGCTTCACAATTTTTTTCTCGACAATGGCATAAGATAGATTGTCGAATTCCATCGTCGACTTGGTACATCACCAAAAAAAATCATTTGGAAGAGAAATGAAAATTGGGTCGAATTTCTACAAGAAAGGTATAGATATATAAAAAAAGCATAGGACTATCTCTTGAGAAAATAAACATGGCCATCTCCACCGACTTTGATTAATTTGAGGTGGTGTTCATAGGTCAGATAATCCATGATATTCCATAATAAAAGAGCATACCGACGTTCGATCAACTGAAGCATAAATGTTTTTGAGAGGGAAATAAATTTACAAAAAAATGTGTGACATCCAAAAATTGGAGCATGACAAGAGACAAAAGAAAAGAGAGGAGATTCACAACCTGTAGACCAAATATAATTAAAATACAAAAATGGTCAGAGGATATTAGCCTAATAGATCGCTTGAGCAGTCTTAGTCTGAAACAAATTGACCAGAGATGGCAATAACAAAGAACAATTGATAGAGGCTAGCATGGGTTCCCAACAATTGGAAAACCAAGCTAAAATAATGGATTACGAAGATTCATAACCAACAATATGCTCTCCTCTTGTTCAAGCAACCAACCCTAGAATTAGAGAGTTCCTTCAGCAAAGACTTCAGATCAATGAATAGTCTACAAGATTATGGTATAGAACCGATGACAATGCCAATTTATGTGACACACTGATTGTCAAGCTAGAGAGAAATTAAGTCGATACAATTCTCATTCACAACAAGGATCTCACAGACCTATCCCCCATACCAAATCTTAAATCAAAAGAACAAAATTTAATAAATTATAGTTGTGAATCAACACGTCTGATAGAATGACGTCTTGTTGAATATAAATACCAAAGTTGTCATACTGAAGAATTAACTTGTCGAGAAAGAAAGAAGAAATTACTCCTCAAATACCATCAGTATGAAGACCGACCAACAGAAAAGTCGGCAGAAAAGAAAACAAAATAAGAATCTGACTTCCCAATCGAAAAGCGTGATAAGTCAAGGATCACAAAAATATAACATTCTTAAAGAAGCTCTGGGACCCAATAATATTCCCCTTTATGAAGGAGACAAAGACCCAAGAAGACATTGGTTTGTATGCGAAAAATTATGGGATGTAGAAGACATCTTAGATGAAGATAAGGATATGGCAAAATTCCATGTCTCTCTTTGACACCATGCTCTAACATGGTTCATGAATTTCAGAGAAAATCAGAGACGATCAAAATATAAAAAAAAAAGAAATATCTTATCATTTTTAAGGTCCAAGATGTTACACACTTGCCCGCAGAAAAGTTGAAATAAATAAAGAAATGACTAGCCAAGTCGGTTCACAAATACAACAAAAGATTAAAATATCTACTTAGCCAAATACCAACGAGAATTAATCAAAGTTTACTAGTACAATGGCACGTAGCCAAATTGCTACAACAAATCAGAACTCCATTATGACTTTATGATATAACCTCATTTGAAGACACATTACAGAAAGTGCAACGGGTCGAGTTGGATGATGATGACACATTGACTTCCTCATCGACAAAAAGGCTAGAAGAAAAAATAGAACATCTACAGTAAACCATTAAAAATATATCCTTAAGAAGAAGTCAGGTGTGGTGTACCACATGCACTTGCAGTATTAACAATAAAGTACCTGGAGCAACGGATGCACATCGAGTGCAAGAAGAAACATATTGTAACATATGAAAAACCTTGACCGACCATACTGTATAATATTTCTTGCACAACTTGAAAAATACCAAGTGGTTCCATATCCATGAAATGAATAGCCACAAAAAATCTGAGTATCATCTAAATGCATGAAAGAGAAATGTAAATATAGTCTATCACACCGAAGAAACTGATCATAATAATGACTATGGGAGAAAAATTGATTATTATGGTCAATTTCATGGCTGAGGTGGTTGAGGTCAAGATGGATTCCAAGGTCGGGGTCGAGGTGGAGGTTGACCTTTATATTACAATTGATGGAAATATAACCACATTAGCCCCGACTACCCTATAAAATATTGGGTCGACTTGAAATTATGTAACATTTGTGGCATTGGTGATCATTCACTTTAATATTGTCCAATAGTACTTGACAATATCATGACAAAAAGGAACGTCAACCTCCTACGCACATTCTCAAAATAAGAAGTGCTAAATTAAAAGAACTTACATGTCATCACCAGATTGGGCACAGGATGAGATAATATCCCCTTACATGATCGACAAATAGGGAATTCTAATCAATTTCGAAATCCAGATAAAGAAGAACAGATTATGAGGGAAGCACTTAAATTCTTCAGAAATTTTAACTAAGACCAACCAAACAAAGGAAGACAAAACAAAGATATTGTACAAGAATTCTTACTACTCTTAAAATAAAATAATTCAGTTGGTCAATTGTTATATATGGTTAATATACTAAGAGAGTATAAAGAAGGACAAATACCATATAAGGACATTAGACAACTCTCCTATAATAATAAATATTATGACCCACGGGTCGACTTGTAAATTCATGGGGTGTTTATTAACCAGAAAGTCATTGAATTTGGATCACAAGAAAATATCGTACATTGAGAGACATGGATATGGTTGGTCTAGCCTTTGTTAGTGCCAACTCTAAATTACCTAAAGCTAGCATATCAAATATTAACAGAACCTATTAGTATACTGAGAAACATTGAAACTTATATCATGGGTATATCGACATCAGTCGAATTTGAAGTAATCGACTTAGTCAAAGGAATGAGATCATATGCAACACTTTTCGTTCGGTCATGGGGACAAAAAATGAAAGAAAATATCTCCCTTGAAAAAGACAGAATCAAGTTAAAAGGGAATGGAAGAAAAATAATAACTCCTCTAGATCCTAATGAAGGGAAACCATGGAGTGAGTCATTGGATGAAGATCATGAAGTATGATGTATGTACAAGATAATCAATGAACAAAGAGATTACATTGAACCAAATGTGCAAGGATAAATCTCAAAGAGTATCCCCTATCGGTCGGAAAAATTTTCGACTCATCTCTATACAACTAGAAGATTGAAAATTATAAGGTGCACTCAAAAGATTGTTTGACCATTGAATCCATCCCAATTAAACATTCTATAACATGCTATTCAATTCAAGAAATACTTATATTTTATGAAAATAAACTTCGACAAACACCTACACTTATTCCGACCGAAAGCACAGTGAAAAATCCACTACGTTACAAAGAACAAAACGTTACATCGACACATGTCGAGGAAGTTTCTAAATCTGTCAGAGAACAAGGAAGAACGCAAATCTTAGTAGAAACCTTTACAGCAAAATCCACAAGGTGGTGAGAAACAAATTCCCCAAGACTACAAACGTGGAGAACTGTATCAACTTACTTTGTAGAATGTTTCAGAGAAATGAAACTAGCCAAATCTGCTCATATTCTTGTTTTCAAGATTGGGTATGATCTAGTCAAAGATATTCATCGTTGCTAGAATGAATGGAGTAGAATAGAATAAAAAAATGAAAGGGTATGTCCCCACATGTTTCCAAGCACATTAGATGAAATACCAAATAAATGGTACAAGATTGAAGAATCTCGTGGTCATACGATAAATTGGTCCGACGTCAAGAAAACTGTATAAAAGAATTCAAATTCACATGAGAGGAGGAAAATCTAAGAGAAGGAGAACAATAGATCAAAATTTGCTTAGAAAATGTGACTCCAACTACATGGAAGGAAAAATGGAAGATGACGGTCGATATAGGATTGACATCGACTTGCAAACTTGTTTCGATAGAAAATATTGGAACTATGACAGCACGAAGAATCAACATGGATAATATAAGTTGTTCAGGCTAGATCTTCCGATGGAAAATTGATCACTTGGTTTTGAAAAACAATGTAAAATCAATGCTAAATATATATAAGGAAGGAAAAGAAGATCACAAATAGCCTGAATTCCTAGAGAGATTCGCCATAATCGAAGAAGGGGAACATTATCTCGATGAAGAAAAACCACCAGAGTGGATGGATGATGAAATAAAAACTAAAGAATTCAACATATCAAATGAAAATAACCAAAAATGGCATGATTAGACGACTATTGGACAAAGAAGGAGACATCGGACATAGTATATTTACTCAAATAATATCAATATGTATTTGCCTGAGACTATTAAGATCTAAAATATCTTGTAGAAGAAATGGGAAAGATGAAAATTGAACTCATTCCAGGAGAAAAACCAATCAAAAAGAGACCTTACAAATTAGCTCACAAATACAAGCCCATTGTTCATACAGAAATTGAAGGAATGTTATCATAAAGCATCATATATCTAATCGACAAAAATGAATGGGAAAGTACTATGGTGGTTCAACCAAAGAAGCATGACCCTAAGAAGTTAATAATTTGCATCGACCTCAGAGGTCTCAACAAACTAACTTTAACAAATTCATTTCACACTCCCTTCTCCGATGAAATAATTAATCAAGACGCGGGTCACAAATGTTATTCATTTGCAGACATATTTTCAGGATATAATCAGGTACCAATAGCTAAAGAGGATCAACATAAGATAACATTTGTCTCATAATTTGGCTCTTTTTCCAATAAAGTTATGTTGCTTGGACTAAAGAATTCCCTATCATTTTTCTCAAAAATAGTGGTCAAATAATTCCAGGAGTATATATACAACACAATGGTTGTTTACTTCGATGGATGGAAAATATATAGCTTATTCAAAAACCATATACAATGGCTTAGACTGATGCTTGAATGATGTATACAAATCCAACTATCTCTTAACATTAAAAATGTGTATATTTGCCACACCAATTGGAATTTGGTTAGGCCATGTGGTATGAAACTTTAAGCCTCCTGTAAATCACAAACAACATAAAATATTCCTTGGGCATACTGGATACTACAAAAAAATATTCGCCATTATTCAGATATCACATTCCCAATGGATGAGCTTCTTCAGAAAGAAATCGAGTTCAGATGGAGTCAACACTACTAGGAATCATTTGAATTCTTAAAGAAGAAATGTGTTGAATCCCCTATATTAGAATTTCCCAACTAGTTGAGAAGGTTTCATGTCCATGTTGATGCTTCAAACATTTCTTCCAGGTTGGTTCTAGCACAACCATATGACGACAAAGTTGACTACCAAAACTCATATTCCAGTTAGAAATTGAACAAAGTAGAAAGGAACTATTTGACCACAAAAAGGGAAGCTTGGTCGATAATATTCACATTACAAAAGTTTCGACATTACCTACTCATCCAACCCTTTCACATTCTTTATAGATCATATGGGATTAAAATATTTAGTTAATAAACTGGTTCACCAAGGAAAGATTTTTTGTTGGTTGCTATTATTCCAAGAATTTAAATTCGAGATAATCATCCAACTTAGGAAAAATAACTTTCGACTCGACCATCTATCTTGACTTGAAACAGGAGAGGAGCCGACATGCATAGATGACGACCTCCCATATGCACATCTATTTCGAGTCGAAGCTGCCCCAAACTATCTAGAGGATATAACAAAATTTTTGGAAGATGGAAAGGCTTGAGAGGATCTTTCGAAAACTAAAAAGAAGGTTCTACAACTAAAAGCAACACCATTCACCCTTATAAATGGATATCTATACAAAATGGGACCCGATGATATCCTAAGGAGATGTTCTCTTGGGCCTTATGTTGTCAAAGACATTCGACTGACTAGAACAATTCAACTTTGAACCTTATTATGGAATCCATTCAAGAAATTAATTAATGGAGCTCCTTTAAAAAAGTATTATACATAGAAGGTGAGAAAACCTATTGGAAAAATTAGCAGGAAAAATTCCAACAGGGACCGACTAGAGATGGAAAGGAAAATATAACAGTGTGGTCAAAGTCGGAAAAATATAGACTAATCACATAATTAAGAAAATAAATCATGCTTGTATTAGTAAACCAAAGTCATTTATAAAATTCAAAAACAAAAATACAAGCATAACAAACATCTAGAGGGAAAGATCAATATTAAATAAATTTCAAAGCCTCAAAGAAAAGCAACGAAAAAGCAGAATGGAGAGAGAAATAAGCCCATGGTTGAGCCATAGACTAAGTATAAGAATACATGATCGATGCACCACTCCATCTCCTGACTTAAGACAAATCCTCATGAAAATACATTCAATTGATTGAGACAGATCCAAATCAAGAAAGAAAGATTAAAGCGAGCATGTTTCAAGTGAGCGTGGTTATCATACAAAGGGGGTGAAGTAAAAAAAAATGAGGAGAAAACTATCTATCAAGAATATCGACTAAGTATTTCTGACAATAAAAAATCCAATGAATCAAGAGCAACATTCAATCGATCCATATACCAACGACATATCAGTAGAGGATACCTAGTCAATCGAACACAAGAAAACCTTGACCATGAAAAAATTGACTCTAGAAAATACGGTGCATTTAAATCGCATTAGGAAAGGACCGATGAGAATCAAATAAACATTAATGACCAACATGATGGATAATATTATTGCACAACCATCAAGATAATTGTTAGTTTCCTCGACACGTACGATAACCAATTTTAAAACACTTCAATTAATGATCGATAGGACTTGCAAGAATTCCAACTAAGCAATAACCTAGACATACACTCATATGATTCAACCATATGATTAATAATTATAACAAAAGGGCATGAATCTCGGTAACAACTAGATGCATTTAATTTGAATTTTCATCTACCACTTATAAATTTGGAAAATACATACAAATTTCCCTCACTATTATTTTCTCCCCCACAACAGAGTATAAAGTCAACTGTGCAATGAGGTGAACCTTCAACCTCTCCCGACTTGTTGAATATCTTCAATCTAGACCTAGAAATAATAATAATGAGAGGACAAGTCTCATAGGTAACGAAAGGGTCGAGACCAAGACAAAGGTTCGACAAAACAACAACGACCTCATTGAAAATATGGATGCATAACACCCAGCCATTGTGACTATAGGAGATGTAATGAAGCAAGAAATGGAAAACATTTACAGAATGGGGAATGTAGAAGTGTTTTTGGGAGCCTGAAATTGAATTCCTAGAAAAGGATGGAATCAAGCACATGTTGGGAGCACCGCAAGTCACCGACTTAGGGTGATGGAAGGAAGAAGAAACAAATTTTGTGTTCAACCTCTTTCATCGTGGATACATTTGGCTCGACTAGGACATAGCAATAACATGGATTCTTATTCACTGAATTAATGATATTCCAAAGATGGGGATCACAGTGCCTAAGATATCAAATGTTAATGACTGGATGCATTTTTTAAATCGGTCAACAACAACCAAAAATTCAAAGGGACTACTCATAAAAAAAATCACCAACCTACGGGCAAGGTAGATTTCCATAATTGTACCTTTTTCCCTCAGACAAACCGGTCGGGTGTCACACATCAAGATGACGATTATAGAATCAATAATCCAAGTCTTTCAGAAAGAATAAACTTTCAACTGATCGGAGTACCTAGATGACATCATTCAGACTGACTATTACAACAAATGTTTCCTCACTCCATGCAACTTGATTGGATGGCCTTCCATTTCCCTCTACAGACTTGAAGTCCCTCGTGGAGTCTTCAATTATTTTACAAGGAAAATCTCTCTATGGCTAGCGTTAAACCACAATAGACTATAAAAAGTGTCAATAATTTGGTAAAGAGGGGTAAACTTCATTACTGGTTCGGGGTAAACCACTAATTGTAAAGAGTGCCACAAATCTGGTAAGGATATTAATTTCCCCTCTTTATTAATATTGATAGAAATGGAGCAGTACAGTCTAGTCGGTGAGCATGCATTCAAAATAAAGAAAGTCCCAATGATTGAAAAGTCTATACATTTTTCAACAGAATAAGTAGGTACTTTTGGTTCGATGACACCCCAAGAAATTTTTTGACTATGGGTCAAAAACTTGAAAGACAGTTCACATAGGTGGTGGGTTGAGAAACTAGTACTTCAAGACTTTACAACTCCTTGCCACATTAAACTAGAACTCGAGTGCACCAAGATTTGGTGCGAAGTCGATTCAACCCTAGAATTGGAGGAAATTCACTATCAACCAATGACAGAAGAAATATTCATGGAGCTATAAATATAGATAGGCCAGGATATAGAAATTCCTCCTAAAGTTAACCAGTCAGGATTTCCCATGATTCTTCCTTTTACCGATGGAGAGTAGGAGCAGAAAAGAGAAGAATATATTTATGCAATTTCCTTTGCCAAAGACTTGGAATCCCTGCAAATAATCCCTGCAAATCCATCACCAGAAAAAAAAAGTAGCCCTCAAAACAGGACAAAGGTAAAAAGGTTGTCAAAGTCAAAGAATTAGCCATTGATATAGAATAAATTAGGATGGAATTTTTTTAGTCGAATGAAGGAATTGATTTCGATGACCTTGTTATCCAAGAAAAAATGACTAGCATTACAAACAATATCATTGAAAAAATAAATTAAACATAGAGGAAGACTCAAAAAGAGACTGCTATGACAAAGAATATCTATTGTTCATTAGTTGAACCTAGGATGAAACAAGCTATGGAAAAATCTAAGATACAAAAGAAACAAGTTAAGAAAATTGAAAGTACAATCCGACAGATTGAAACAAGAAGAGACAATGAGAAGAAGGCCCTTTAGGCATGGAACACCATTGTTACTCCAATGTATATTACAACCAACCACACAAAATGGTAACCTAGGATGAGGCTAATACCAAGAAAGAAAAGAATGATTGAAGAAAAAATTGACTTAACAATAGAATCACCTTCAACCAAGCCAATAGTCGTAGTATAAGAATGACCAACAAAAAGGAAGAATAGACAACTTATAATTGACTGAAAGAATGAATGAAAGAAATGACAAAGTCTATTAGGAGGACAAAACTCGTGTGAACAATGTGACTCAATCAAATACTCCCCCCAAAAATTGGATATTAGAAGTTGATTACCATCTGACCTGAATATAAAAATCACAATGTTACCTACATATATTTAAATTTAGGAAATCCAATAGAGATTCAATCATCATCGGGAATTGGGATTAGTTGAGCAAACAATATGCATTTTACAACATAGTAATAAATGGTGAATTGATGCAAAAAATATGAGTCTTACAACATAGTAATAAATTTTGTATAGGTTGGGATATAGACAGTGGGATTTGAAATACTTTAGATATAAAACATTTTAAATTGGATCATGTATATCCTATCTTATACAACATTTATTGTGATAAGTTGATGCCAAACAATATGCATCTTTCAACATAGTAATAAATACTGAGTTGATGGCAAACAATATTCATCTCCGAGAATAGTAATAAATGTTTTATGGGCCTAGGATATACACCTTGGGATTTGAAATAATTTAGATCCAAAGCATTTCAAATTGGAACATATGTATCCTGTTAGTCCCTAAAGTTGCACTTGACTGTGAGAGGCCAAGCTAGGGCATCATCAGGTTATTTGCAATGATATTTTATAAAGTTTTTGAATAGGATTTATAAATGGTTGAAGGTTGGTTCAAAGATACAATAAGTATATTAGGATCAATGTATAAAGGAAAATAAACATCTCACTAGATTATTAAATGAAAAACAATTTGATAAATCAGATGGTAAAAAGTAAATGAAGAACAATTTGATAAATCTCATGTTTTTTCCTCTGTTCTTTAGATTCGTCCTTTACCCCGTGTGAAGAATATGAAAGGGTATGTCTTTCAACTTCCTCCATCGTGTCTTCTGAAAAACAATTCGATAAATCTCATGTTTTTTCCTCTGTTCTTCAGATTCGTCCTTTAACCTGTGTGAAGAATATGCAAGGGTTTGTCTTTCAACTTCCTCCATAGTGTCTTCTGAATGGTCTTCAATAATAATTAGGTTTTCCTTATTGATAGAAGGATGAAACAGATCCTTTGATTTCAACCTAAGTTTGTTCACATCCTTGGTAGTATCTCTTTTAGGGAAGTTAGATACAAGTTCCTTTTTCTTGCTCATTTTCTTACCCTTTGCAACCTTTTTTCAGTAGATTGTTTCTTCTGCTTGGTTGATGTTTTAACTGGGTTTGTTTTGTGGTCTTCAATTTCATCCAGTTCATAAGGTTCATTCTTTATATCTAGATAAGTTTGAACATCAAGTTCTTTATGAAGTTTAAGCTTCTTGCTTCGACCTTTAGTGATCTTCTCATTAGGTCTACCTCTAGGAAAATATTCAATTCCATGTTGTATCTGTAATTTCCTCTTACTAGAACGAGTCACCCTGGCTGCAATGGAGCTCTCTTTCACACAAGGATTAGTAATTTGGGAAATATTTTTTCCTTTCCCAAGTTTCTTCTCCTTAGCAGTTTTAGATTTAGGTTCTTGTTGTTTTGGTTTTAGTGACTGAATTAACTAGTCCCAAGACCTTTAAACCTCACTTAAAGCATAGATAACCAATGTTTTAACTAACGCTTGGTGAAAAATACTTTTCTTTGCTATTGGAGGATATGTCTGGATTCTCTTTGACGTTTTCGACGATCTTTTCAATAAGAAAAATGAAAGATTGAGAGGATAGTCACCATTCACATGGATTGATAATCTAATATGATAAATATGAACTAGAGAAAAATGTCCCTCGCAGGTGATGTACCTGTGAATGATCATAAGGGCGGTGTGCCATTATTTCCTCACCCAATTGTCTAGGATGCCTTGGCTCCAATTAGGGTTTTGTCTTTCTGGGATCAAAAACTGGTTAACAAACTCCATTACTAATGTTTCTTTCTTCCACCACCTCTCTCCGTATACTGGTAGTATGTATGTTGTTTATATGGAGTGATCTATTAAATGCATGAGGAGTTTACCCACAACTATTTCAAAACCATCGAAATTATGTGCAAAGACAATGGAAACCTGCTCATCATGACCTTGAAATTTTGAGAAGAAATTGAACCAACTTGCATATTTAAACTTCTGCGCCATCTAAGGATAAGATTTAAGTAATTCCATCCCCTTTGTCTCTAACCTGGTTATCTACCCATTCTTCTTTGGTGCCATGACACTCATAAACCTCTGTTGAATATTTTTTAGAATGTTTAGGGTTCAATCACTAGCTTTTGAAAATTGTCGAAGTTTGGGAGATATTATTTTACATACAGAGCATGCATGAAATATTATACATACTAAAAATATATAGATCATTATTTCAACATTGAGAATGATAATCGGGAATGGTTATTTGATATCATTCTGGAACGTAAAACCCGATCCTTCCAATGAGTTTTCATCACTGAAAAACATGACCTGATATAGATCATAACAAGATATGTATATCCTCTGACAATAATTTTGGACATTTTCACACGATCTTGGGAATATGGCACATGAAAAACTATAATTAATCCTGGTGCTCCAAGAATAGAGTTATTCTTGTAGTGCCTTTTCCACTTTGGCAATTTTGAAATTTTGAACGAGGGAGAAGGACATGTGATGTGATGGAAAAAATATATAATATCATATCCTAACTTTTAATTACTTCAAAAAATTTAAAACGTGTATAAAAAGAATGGAAACATACTTTCAATCCAAGAAAGGGAAAAAACAAAGTTTAATAAAAATTATGATAAAAGGGGTAGAATAGGGATTAAGGAAATCCAACAATGAAAAACAAATTTAAGGACTAACACTAGCTCCTTCTGGGCATAAAGTTTAATGGTGAAAATTTAATAATTGGTTGACCAATGCCTTCATATCCCTCTTATTCCATCTTATTTCCTTGCTCTGTCATATTTTATTCAAAACCACAAAATTGTAGACAATCAATTCCATTGGGTATATGGAGTCTTTATTTGATCTTAAACATACCAAAAGTAAGTCATACTGTACAAACTGAACTTTCTGACTGGTTTTTAAAAGAAGTAATGTTTTAGGAATCTCCCATTTACTAGGCCTCCCAAAATGTCACTATCATCCAAATTGTGTAAAAGAAAGGTATTGTTGTTCATGAACTTAGCTATTTTGAAAGGACCATACCATAAATTTTAAAACTTACCATGTTTAGATTTGTCCTCTCTTCTAGCATCCCACCTCAATACAAGATATCCCTCTTGAAAAATATCCTTTTTTGTCTTTTTATCAAAATTTTCTTTAACTTTTCTCTGATAAATAACAACTTTCTGATCCAACTTCTCTCTATTCTATTGAACTTCTATGATTTGAAAAACTCTCTTTTGAATTCCATTGGGCTCTTCTAACTCTTCTTGCATAAATTTGAGAACAGGTAAGCCCAATTGAGTTGGGAAAAGAACCTTTGTTACATACACCATTTGGAAAGGTGAAGTCCCAATGGATTTCTTAGTACTGATCCGATCATCCCATAGGGAAAATTTTAATTTTGAATCCCATGATCTTTTATTTTCTATGAGTATTTTTTAATAATCCTTATGATGATTTTATTGGATGATTCTGCTAACCCATTTCCTTGGGGATAATAAGGAGTGGAATGGACCAACATGATGCTATATTTATTGCAAAATTCAACCATTGAATTTGATTTGAAGGGTTGAGCATTGTTAGTAACCAGCTTCTTAGGACAACCAAATCTAGAAAAAATATGCCCTTCAAGAAAATTCATGATTACCTTATCTGTTGCATTTTGGATTGGGATTTCTTTGATCCATTTGGTAAATTAATTTGTGGCTATGAGTATCCATTTGCGTTGTCCAGAATATGAAGGATGGATTTCTCCAATAAAGTCTATGTCCCATTCTTGAAAAGGTCCATGAGAAATGATGGGATTTAAACGTAGAGACATAAGTTTACGTTTTCTTGCAAAATTTTGACATGGTTCACATGCCTTCACCTGAGAAAATATATCATAAAACAATACATTCCAGTAATAGCCTGCTCTTAATGTTTTGCAAGTAGTGGCCTTCCAATGGTGATGTCCCCCACAAACTCCCTGATGTAAATCAAAGAAAAACTTTTTTTCTTCTTCCTCATCAACACATCTCAACAGAATTCCATTAGGATCTTTCCAAAACATGGTTTGATTGATAATGAAATACTTCGCTGGTTTTAGTTTAAGTGATTTGAACTTGGATTTATCTAAATCATGAGGAGACTGAAGATTTAGCAGAAAATAAATAATGTCTTTATACCATGGTGAAGAAGAATATCGGTTGTTCACCTGTGAACCAGTTCCTCAACCTGAAATGTTGAATTCTTTGATTTGTTGGAGAAATAATGTAATCCAATTTCTCTACAATTTGATTATGTCGTCAATTTGGAAAGGCCTTGTCCCTATATTAACTTAGTGGGCTTTATGGTAAAGTTTTATTCCAGAATTTTAGTTATCCATTTCCCCCTTTTTCCTGCACAATCTGGTTGGACTAGAATTTCATTCACTGCACTATGAACATATGCAGTAATTTCAGAATGTAGGACATACACCCTAAAATAGTTTAGAGCTTTCACCAAAGCATAGGCCTACTTCTCCATAATATCATATTTTAATTCATAATCCCTAGGAGTCTTGTTGAACAAAGAGATAGGTTGTTCATACACTTGGTCAATTCTTTGTAAGAGAACAACAACTATAGTGTCTTCAGATGCAAATGAAAAAATCAGAAACTTTTTAGAATAATCGGGACTGATGAGGATGATAAATTCTATTAAATCATTCTTAATATTTTCAAACGATTCCTTTTCTTCAGGTATCCATTTTATCTCTTCATTTTTCTTCAACATATCATTAATAAGCTTGATGATTTCTGCAAAGTTAGGTATTAATCTCCTTAAAAATTTTATTTTTCCTATGAAGGAATGAATATATGTTTTATTTCTTGGGATATCTATCCTTTGGATGGCCTTTACCCTTTTTGGATCTATTTTAATTCATTCTTTAGAAACAATATGCCCCAAAATTTTACCTTCTTCCGTAACAAAATGAGACTTCTTAGGGTCTAGTGATATTCCATACCTTCTACATTTTTCAAAAGTCTTCTTAAGATGTTGTAAGTGCTCATCATCTGATTTTGAGAAAAAATTAATGTCATCAAGATAAATAATGATGAATTTATCTTTCTCACTAATGAATGTGATGTCCATGGATCTCTTGAATGTTTCTCCTACATTCATGAGTCCAAAAGGCATTTTTCATACATGAAGGTGCCCGAGGGAGTTGTAAGAGAAATTTTCCTCTTATCTTCTTCCATCACTGATATATGATTATATCCTAAATAGCCATCAAGCATGGATATTATTTGGGCCCCTACCACTCTTTGTAGAATATGATCCATTTTAGGTAATGGATAATTATCCTTCACAGAACATGTGTTTATATTGATGAATTCTACACAAAGCCTAATATCCCCATTCTTTTTCTTGAAAGGTACTAAATTTTCCACCCATTATGAGTATCTCAAAGGAACTATAATTTTTTCATTCAACAATCTTTTCAGTTCTTTTTCAATTATAGGTAGCAACAATGGATTGAGCTATTTTGTTTTATGCTTAAATAGTTTGGATCCAAAATTCAAAAGAATCTTATGTTGCATGGTTCATGTATAAAAAAACTTAAGGTCTTCATAAGACTAAGAAAAGACATCTAAAAATTGTTTCATCAAATTGACATACCCGTCTCTCTATTTTTCTGGCAATTTCCTGGATAATTTCACCATTCTAGGATTTGAGTTCGGACTGATATCACATTCTATCACCTCAGCTTCTTCTATTTGGATGATAGGATTTTGGGACACATCATTGTTATCAAATAGTCTCTCAAGAGGAACAAGACCCTTTGGAAAATGATTTGTTTTTAATTCAATGATTTTGTGACCAACGATATTGTCTTGAAGGCTATTAGCAACATGAACTCCCACATCATCATTTTCATTATCTCGATCTATTGAGATAGTAGAAAACTCATCAAAGGTCTCCAAAAAAATTTTAATCTCTTTGTCATATTTAAATACTTGCCAATTGTTTTATGTTATCTGTTATAGAAGGTCTGTATCTTACCTCAATTTCAAATCTTAAATTGGGAAATATTGGAGTTTTGAAATTACTAGCTGTCAATGCTAGAGAATATGCTTGTTGATTCAAGTTTATGTGTATAAAAGTGATGTTGAACGCTACAAATAAATTATCAACAAAATCCCACACTTCATTTTTGTACTGCTTTAACCTATGTTGTTTGGTCTGATAAATATTTTTGATGTGATGGATGATAAGCTCAGAATCTCCAAAAATAGAAATTTTGTCAATACCCATATTTTTTGCAGCTTTCAATCCTAGCAGAAGAGATTCATATTCACTAATATTGTTGGTTGTATCAAATTCCAATTTATATGATAGAGGAATGACTTCCTTGGTAGGATAAATAAAAACAATCCCAACCCCAGAGCCTTCTTTGGAACAAGCACCATCAAAGAACATTTTCCAGATTGAATTTTCTATGTTTTCTTCAGTTGCAAGTATGATTTTTTTTATTGTTGTTTCAGCTATCTTGTCACCAATGTGTAATATGGAAGAACCAAATTCATATTCAACAGGATATATAGGATGATTGCTAGGATTTTCATGATCACTAACCAAGTATGCTAATCTGACTTCCCTGTACAGTCTTCGATGCTCTCCACCAAAAACAGATACAGTAGCATAACTAAGGTCCATTTGAAGTGTACCTCCTACTTTATTAGCCCATGATATTGACAATATAATCCCAAATTTAGGAGGTATATCGGCCGCAATCACATCAAACACCACACTTTTCATAGGTAACTGAGATAAAGTGACAACCATGTCTTTAATGAATCCCATACATTTAACCTTTCTAGAGTCAAATGAATATAGGTTTAGATAAGGCTTATTGATTTCTAATCCTAACTCATCCATTACCACATTTGGCATGACATTGTGTGAAGATCCTAAATCCGTTAAAAAATAATGCAATATTTTTTCATGAACATTCATAGATATATAGAAAGCAGGAGAAGCATCAGACCTATCTTCAATATGTGGCCCAAAGGTTATGATAGGGTTTTCATCTTCAATATTTATGGTATCTTAAAAAGTAACATGAGCAGGGAACTGCAATGCTTTCAAGATAGATTTTCTATATGGATCAGTTTTCATTAATTCTACCAGAGGTATGGGGATTTTGATTTTATTGATTTCATTTTCCAAATTGAAATAAGGAACTTGCTTCTCAGATTCCTTCACCTTTGTAGTACCAACCTTGACAAGTTGTTTTTGTTGCTGATCATTTTTAACCGCAGAACCTTCTTTACTAAACCTTGATTTGACTAGAACATTTGTATTTTTGGTTTGAACAAGTATATCCACTTTTGATCCATTTGATCTAGACCTAAGATCATACTTTTTTCTTTTGGTTTCCTTCTGGGAAATCTCTTCAACATATTCTACCTCAAACTGATTCAGTATAAGAGTATCCTCATAATCTTGTTGTGTCATATGAGTGGGAGGTAATTGTATATCATTTAAATGAATTGTGGACTATTACTCAGTGCCATCAATTTCCTCTACTTCTTCCACTGCATTATTTTGAAAAGGAGGAAATTTAACCCTCTAATCTTCTTGATTTCTCTGTTCTCTGGGAAAAATTTGAGGAACATTGTTAGGCCTTCTGAATGAATTAGGATTTATGTATTTTCCTTCCTATGTAGGTATACTAGGTGTTTTTGTTTCCATCTTCATCCTGGCCATTTCAGATGTCAAGGATTTCATCATTTTGGCCATTTAATCAATCTTGGAGTCAGATGTTGTATGAGAAGAAGGAGGAAGTTCTTCTCTCTATTTTTTCTTATCTCTGTCACTCCTTGATTTCACTTTCTCTACTGCCAGTATATTGGATTCTACTTCAATGGTTGCTTGCTCAATAAAAATCAGAGTAACATACATTCTTTCTCTCAACCACAGAGAAAAATCAACATCAAAGGCATTGGAAAAAGTAATTTTAGCAGATGTTTTTGTGGGTTTGATTTCATCTTGAATTTTACTATACATTTTATTGGATCTTTTTGTAAAATAGGATACAGATTCTCCTTGTTTTCTTTTCAAAGAACCAAATTCAATGATATAATACTTGATGTATCTATTATTAAACTTATGTTTTTAAGAAACGAAATATACTGCAACAATCTACAGATACTCTATTTTATTATGACTCTAATTTGGAATCTAACAGATGAATATTATAATTTCTAGAATTTTTTTAAATTGACCAAGCTGAAAACGTTGGAGATTTTAAACACGTGTTTTTCTACACTTTGTATCTATCTTAATTTTTACTTAATTGTAGAAAAAAGTAACTCATTATTATTCCTTTCATGTTTAAGGAACATATTGTTAAACAATTGCGAAATCGACATATTAAATCGTGATAATTTTTTTTTTTTTAAATAGTCATTGGAAAGCTAACAAAATTATTCACAAGTTTTGTTCTTACTGTAAAGTGAAATTCTAAATAAAAACAATACTTTGTATGCCGGAAGTTGAAGCACTTGTGAAAATATAGTTTTGTTTCTCATAAAACAAGCAAAAGTGTAACCCATCTTCGTGATTTCACCCTTAAAACTAAAATATAAATATACCCTTTTGAAAGGAACAGTTTAAGGATTATGAATACATTTTTTTCCAAAATTTTCACTGTATATTTTTAGAGATACTGATACTTAATTTCACTGAATCATAATGTCTACTGAAAATATTCTGTAGTGGTTTTTTTCTTTAAATTAAATAAAATTAGATAAAAATAAAGAAAATGAAAACAAATTATAAGAATTGAAAGTAGATTCAATTTTGGAAATGTTGGTGTCATTTTCGAAACCAAATTCTCAGTATTTGCAAGAGTCCGCAACCTATGAAGTTTAGGTAAGCTTGGGGAAATTCTCTGGTTTTTGTTTTCTGTCCCAATTTCGTATTCTTGGCCGAAATCATATTTCAACCGAAAAACTAATATTTCGTCCAAAAGACTAAAATCTAATGGAAACCATCAAAACTGAACGACTTCCAAGGTTTTTGGCCGAAAGGATGTTGAACGAATTTCGTCGGTCGAAAAAAATGAAATGACACATCATATAGTTTCATTTGGCGCCAAATTGTATAAATAGGCTTTCGGACGAACACATCTAACACAATTCATCGGATGGACAGACATATATAAGCCCAGGGATAGGGATTTCAAAGAATTTCTATTATTGATTACAGTTGTATTCTTTTCTTTCTTTATTTCTTCCCTCTGATCCATAGG
>SNQJ01S0060257.1:7056-42322 GCA_010110895.2 Picea sitchensis
ATTACGAATTCTTATAATTTTTAATCGATTAAAGTGATATGATTAATAATTAAGTAAATAATAAAAACAAATTTATATATATTTTAAATATTTTAATCTTTTCAAATGTATAGTTTGTATTCCTTATATTAGTCCGTGTCAACATGTATAAAGTTATATGATTGAAAATTAATTAAATAATAAAAATAAATTTATATTTTTCTTAAATATTTTAATCTTTTCATGTGTATAGTTTGTATTCCTTTTATTAGTCCGTGTCAACGTGTATAAAGTTATATGATTAATAATTAAGTAAATAATAAAAATAAATTTATATATATTTTTAAATATTTTAGTCTTTTCATGTGTATGGTTTGTATTCTTTTTATTAGTCTGTGTCAACGTGTATAATTTGTATTCATGTTATTAGTCTATGTTAATGGATTATACCACTGAGTTAACAAGTTAAATATATTAATTAACTTGTTGAATTAAAATATATTAATCAATACTCCTGATGGGGTGCCACGTAGTGCAGACTAAACACGTGGTGGAGAGCCTGGCAAGGCCTTAAATATAGGTCATCGGCTCCCATCTCCTCACCATTAAGATGAGAGGAACCCTGAGCAGCTAGGCCCATGGGAAGAGCCCTCTTGTGCGTGTGAGGAGGATGGATGCACAAGACACTAGGGGGATAGCCATAATGGCTAATCCTGTCACGATCACCCTCATGTTTATCAACAGTTCTGGAAGGGAGACGATGCATTTTGAATTTGACCAGCTGATGTCTGAGTTTTCTGAGCACTAGTGCAAAGCTAGCCATTCGACGGATATTCTGGTCATAGTTTTTCTCATCCACATGCCGAGGGAAAGAGGCCGACCTTGCAGAGGCACAGCCTGGTATTCCTTCAATGCTCGCCAAAAGAGACAGAAGAAATTCAAGAGGGCACTATCCATAGCCCAGTCGCAGAGAGTCCAAAAACACGGAAAGCCCAGGTCGCCTCCCATGGCCTATATGGAGGAGGTTTCTCCAGAAGAACCAGTCCAGAATCCTCTGGAACACCTCCTCTTCACTGTTCCTGATAATTGGAATCTGTCAACCTGCTTTCCGAGCGAAGCCAAGCAATGGGCCATAGGGACACTGTACAGTCATCAGGAAGGTGACCAGATGGAGGAACCCACTACTTGCTATGTCGAAGAAGAAATCTTGGAAGGTGTAGGCACGACAACGACTTCAGCAGCAGGGGATAATACTCGCTTCCTCGATTTGGTGGGATTGTCCTTATCTATTTAATCATCTCTCTTTCCCCTATATAAAGAGGGATTTCTCATGGAAAAGGCTAAGGTTAATGAAGGTTGAAATTGGCTAATATTGTATGGAGAATTCTGCATTGAGTCACTCTTGAGGGCTTCATTTTAGTTCAACAAGTCATTGTAGATCTTCTTCATTCAAGTTTGGAGCAAGAGTGTGTCGGAGAAAAGAGTCATCGGAAGGGGACCTTGCGACATCAAGGCTTTTGTTGTAATCTCTACTTTCACTTTAATATAATGCAGTTACATGTTTCTTTCACTTCAAATAGTTATTGCAAGCCAGTGACAATTACAGGAGGAACCCTGCAACACATTTCAGAGAGCCCATGGGGAAGTATGTTACGAGATAAAGCCTAGGTTAAGGGTGCAGTCATATGGAACACATTCTGAAAGTAATCTTTGTTGTGGTAATTTTGTGAATTCCTGCAAGACTATTAAAGAAGATATATGTTCTGGAATGTTGAACCTGGGTACAGCTTCCTTATGACAGATCGTCACAATGGGAAGAGCTTCCTTATGACAGTCGTCCACCCACACAATGCCTTCCTTTCACATTTTTTCAAACTTCTCAAGAACATAGGATGGCGTAAAACCATAGCCCGAATAATATTCCAGTGTTTCATAATATTGGGCCCGTTGAACCATTTGAGGTATTCCAGGACGTTGATTTGTTGTTGTTAGAGTCTCTTGCAAAAAAAATAGCCAATGTAATGTCAATCGCTGGAGGAGAAGAGCTACAAGATGAGGAGATTGAAAATAGTAGCAATAATTTGTATGGTGGAGAAGACATGGAGCTGCATTCAGAGTTGGATAATCTTTTCTCTGTAGGATCTTGCAATGTAGAAGAAGAAAATGAATGGTTAATGAACATTTTTCAAGGCCAAGTAGGTATGAGCGATGTAAATGGAGGTGGCAATATAGTTTGTGGTTCAGAATGGGAAGATCTTTTACTATTCAATTTTGATTTGAGGGAGATGCCAATTGTTTCTGTTTCAGGATGTGATGCTCAACACGTCGGTGATTTTCAAGGAGATTGTAAAAGCATAGGTGATATAGTGAATCTCTGGATGTTTTGATAACAAAATTCAATAAGTATCCATTTTTTTTCTTTTATGCCCGGTTTAGCTCTGAAAATTTCATCCATCAACCAATTATAGACCAAAGGAAATGCATGCATAGGCAGGCCAAAGAAGAAGAGAAAACGAAATATACATGATGAATTTCGTTGGCTTATGTATTTAGAAGCATTGTTTTGTTGAAATATGATAATTTATTCTTTCAATCCATGTAAGAATGAATTTGGGCTTTCAGAATAAAGGGTGCATGATTTTATTTTTTGAATATTAATTCTAAATCCGTAAACAAATTTGTTCCTATATTGTTTTCGTCTTTGCACTGTTTTATTGCATCATTATATGCATTACAAAGAATTTGAAAATGATTGTATTCTAAATATATGCAGAAAACGTCATCGAATTCCAAAGAATTCGAAAATGCTTGTATTCTAAATATATGCAGAAAACTTCATCGAATTCCAAAGAATTCGAAAATGCTTGTATTCTAAATATCTACGGAAAACCTCATCGAATTCCATGCATGCAGAGCTAAAGGTTTAGTTGTTTTTGTGTAACGGGTGATCTAAATATCCGTATTCGAAATATCAGTGTTCTATATCTATTTATGAGAACTCTGAAGCTCCGGAATTCTAAAATGGTTGTAATCTAAATATCTGCATAAAACCTCATCGAATTCTGTAATCTAAATATTCGCATAAAACCTCATCGAATTCTGTAATCTAAATATTCGCATAAAACCTCATCGAATTCTGTGTGCGACTTTTGTGTTCCGGTAACATCGAATTCCATGTGCGTTTAATTGCTTTTGTGTTGGGAATGAGTAGTGAACGTTGTAGACTACTACTTTCTTACTTAACTGCTTTAGTGAACGTTTCTTACTTCACCGCTCCAGATTCTATCTCAAAAGGATTCAAATTTTGTTGGAGTAACGAATAATCATTTCGAACTAATTTTTTTATAAATAATATTTTATTAAATTCTTTAATAAAACGTTATTCATTCACATGTCAAAATATATGATATTTGATATTTATTTTTAAAATTTTTAAAATAAATGTAAATTTATTTTTATTATTTATTTGATTATTAAGTAAATATAATTTTAGTGGGTTAAAAACTTATATATATTAAAAGTTCTAAAAATAATTAAATTACTTTTATAAATATATAAAATTATGATTAAGTATTTAAGATTGGTTTAAAATTATGTTTATTTTTTATTTCATCTTTTCAAAATTAAATACATTTTGTGTGCCCCAAATCAACTTATGACCAAAGAGTTATGCCCTCTGAAGTAAATTGGCATCTAAATTATACCTTGTATTGTTTCATATGTAACTTCCTCATACAAGCTATGTTTTGTGCTCAACATATCTAGTTGGAAAGATCTTATTGAGATATTTCATTTAAGTAGAAGAGATTCTGTTTATTAAAAACACACACAATTATATAGATTTCACACACCTGAAAACAATTTAGGGCCTCAAAATGCCCCTACAAGTTTATGACCCTCAAAATCTTTAATTTTTTCACAAAAATTGATTGCTTTACTGCTGTTACATTCTCTTAATCCAACTTATTCCTGACCTTGGAAATATGAATGACATGGCATGATACTTGTATGCTCATTCCATGTGTCATCCCTTGATTTGGCCATGTCATCACCCATCAATCTCCTCCATCACCCATCGGACAAATCTTCCACAAGCTTGTCAATCTCTCCTTTGCAAACTCTTCCCTTAATAATGTCAAATAACACATTATAAAGTTTTTCTTGTGACCCACAGCCCATAATCTTATCCTACTTTTCCTCGTGAACTTTTCCCATTAGGTGGAAATTTAAATTGTGACTTTCTCGAAGCTCACAACCCGCAACATGCAATCCTATCAGAAACACCTTCAAGAAATTGTCCCCTCGGAGTGGAAACATAACGTGGTATTATGATTTTCTCGAATCCTACAATAGACAATCCTATCGGAACTACCCTTCGTGGAATTTTCCCCATGGAGTATCAAGTTAACACACTCACGATTCTTCCCAAAATCCAGATCCTACAAGCCTATCATCAAAACCTTTGTGTACTTTTCCTTGCAAAGAATCAAGTTAACACACTTGTGATTCTTTCTGAAAGTCTCAACCCACAATCCTATCATATTTAACCTCATTCATATGGAACACATTCTGAAAAGTAATCTTTGTTAAGGTATTTCTCATGGAAAAGGCTAAGGTTAATGAAGGTTGAAATTGGCTAATATTGTATGGAGAATTCTGCATTGAGTCACTCTTGAGGGCTTCATTTTAGTTCATCAAGTCATTGTAGATCTTCTTCATTCAAGTTTGGAACAAGAGCGTGTTGGAGAAAAGAGTCATCAGAAGGGGACCTTGCAACATCAAGGCTTTTGTTCTAATCTCTACTTTCACTTTAATATAATGCGGTTACATGTTTCTTTCACTTCAAATAGTTATTGCAAGCCAATGACAATTACAGGAGGAACCTGCAACACATTTCAGAGAGCCCATGGGGAAGTACATTCCGAGATGAAGCCTAGGTTAAGGGTGCAATCATATGGAACACATTCTGAAAGTAATCTTTGTTGTAGTAATTTTGTGAATTCCTGCAACACTATTAAAGAAGATATATGTTCTGGAATGTTGGGAACCTGGGCACAAATTCCGTATGACAGATCATCACAATGGGAAGAGCTTCCTTATGACAGTCATCCACCTGCACAGTGCCTTCCTTTCACATTTTTTCAAACTTCTCAAGAACATAGGATGGCGTAAAACCATAGCCCGAATAATATTCTAGTGTTTAATAATATTGGGCCCGTTGAACCATTTGAGGTACTCCAGGACGTTGATTTGTTGTTGTTAGAGTCTCTTGCAGAAAAAATAGCCAATGTAATGTCAGTCGCTGGAGGAGAAGAGCTACAAGATGAGGAGATTGAAAATAGTAGCAAGAATTTGTATGGTGGAGAAGACATGGAGCTGCATTCAGAGTTGGATAATCTTTTCTATGTAGGATCTTGCAATGTAGAAGAAGAAAATGAATGGTTAATGAACATTTTTCAAGGCCAAGTAGGTATGAGCGATGTAAATGGAGGTGGCAATACAGTTTGTGGTTCAGAATGGGAAGATATTTTACTATTCAATTTTGATTTGAGGGAGATGACAATTGTTTCTGTTTCAGGATGTGATGCTCAACAAGTCGGTGATTTTAAAGGAGACTGTAAAAGCATAGGTGATAAAGTGAATCTCTGGATGTTTTGATAACAAAATTCAATAAGTATCCATTTTTTTTTCTTTTCTACCCGATTTAGCTCTGAAAATTTCATCCATCAACCAATTATAGACCAAAGGAAATGCATGCATAGGCAGGCCAAAGAAGAAGAGAAAACGAAATATACATGATGAATTTTGTTGGCTTATGTATTTAGAAGCATTGTTTTGTTGAAATATGATCATTTATTCTTTCAATCCATGTAAGAATGAATTTGGGCTTTCAGAATAAAGGGTGCATGATTTTATTTTTTGAATATTAATTCTAAATCCGTAAACAAATTTGTTCCTATATTGTTTTTGTCTTTGCACTGTTTTATTGCATCATTATATGCATTACAAAGAATTCGAAAATGATTGTATTCTAAATATATGCAGAAAACCTCATCGAATTCCAAAGAATTCGAAAATGCTTGTATTCTAAATATATGCAGAAAAATTCATCGAATTCCAAAGAATTCGAAAATGCTTGTATTCTAAATATCTGTGGAAAACCTCATCGAATTCCATGCATGCGGAGCTAAAGATTTAGTTGCTTTTGTGTAACGGGTGATCTAAATATCCGTATTCGAAATATCAGTGTTTTATATCTGTTTATGAGAACTCTGAAGCTCTGGAATTCTAAAATGGTTGTAATCTAAATATCTTCATAAAACCTCATCGAATTCTGTAATCTAAATATTTGCCTAAAACCTCATCGAATTCCGTGTGCAACTTTTGTGTTCCGGTAACATCGAATTCCATGTGCGGTTAATTGCTTTTGTGTTGGGAATGAGTAGTGAACGTTGTAGACTACTACTTTCTTACTTAACTGCTTTATTGAATGTTTCTTACTTAACCGCTCCAGATTCTATCTCGACAGGATTCAAATTTTGTTGGAGTAACGAATAATCATTTCGAACTAATTTTTTTATAAATAATATTTTATTAAATTCTTTAATAAAACGTTATTCATTCACATGTCAAAATATATGATATTTGATATTTATTTTTAAAATTTTAAAAATAAATGTAAATTTATTTTTATTATTTATTTGATTATTAAGTAAATATAATTTTAGTGGGTTAAAAACTTGTATATATTAAAAGTTCTAAAAATAATYAAATTACTTTTATAAATATATAAAATTATGATTATGTATTTAAGATTGGTTTAAAATTATGTTGATTTTTTATTTCATCTTTTCAAAATTAAATACATTTTGTGTGCCCCAAACCAACTTATGAGCAAAGAGTTATGCCCTCTGAAGTAAACTGGCATCTAAATTATACCTTGTATTGTTTCAAATGTAACTTCCTCATACAAGATATGTTTTGTGCTCAACATATCTAGTTGGAAAGATCTTACCGAGATATTTCATTTAAGTAGAAGAGAGTGTGTTTATTAAAAACAAACACAATTATATAGATTTCACACACTTGAAAACAATTTAGGGCCTCAAAGTGCCCCTACAAGTTTATGACCCTCAAAATCTTTAATTTTTTCACAAAAATTGATTGCTTTACTGCTGTTACATTCTCTTAATCCAACTTGTTCCTGACCTTGGAAATATGAATGACACGGCATGATACCTGTATGTTCATTCCATGTGTCATCCTTTGATTTGGCCATGTCATCACCCATCGGACAAATCTTCCACAAGCTTGTCAATCTCTCCTTTGCAAACTCTTCCCTTAATAATGTCAAATAACACATTATAAAGTTTTTCTTGTGACCCACGGCCCATAAGCCTATCCTACTTTTCCTCGCAAACTCTTCCCATGAGGCAGAAATTTAAATTGTGACTTTCTCGAAGCCCGCAACCCGCAACATGCAATCCTATCAAAAACACCTTTAAGAAATTGTCCCCTTAGAGTGGAAACATAACATGGTATTATGATTTTCTCGAATCCTACAACAGACAATCCTATCGAAACTACCCTTCGTGGAATTTTCCCCATGGAGTATCAAGTTAACACACTCATGATTCTTCCCAAAATCCAGATGCTACAAGCCTATCATCAAAACCTTCGTGTACCTTTCCTCGCGGAGAATCAAGTTAACACACTTGCGATTCTTTCTGAAAGTCGCAACCCACAAGACTATCAGATTTAACCTCATGGAACTTTCCCCATGGAGTATCAAGACATTAAATCTCTTCCCACGAGTCTTCTCTCATGAACCTTTCTCTGCAATCCTCTTCCCTTGAGTCTTTCTCCGCAAAGCTTCCTCTCACAATCCTTCTCTCATGAACTTCTTCCCGCAAGACTTATCCTGTGAGATTCTTCCTGAAAGAATCCTCCTCATTGGATCTAGACCATATTTCTTCGAGATCAGAGTGATCTCAGCAAAACTTCTCCCAACTTTGTCAGGCTTATCCAAACATGCAAACAAAATATCAACTGTTGATTCTTAATGTGGAGATGATCTTAACAGATGATCCATCAAAATTTGTTCCACAACCCTTTCCTTATGCCACCATGACACTTTCACCATGGACCTTATTAGTCCACGTCATCACTGCACAAATTTTTTAAAAAATCCCAAAAATTATAAATTTCGAGAATTTTAAAATTTCTCCAAACATTTCTTCAATGAACCTAGAAGTCTTAACTGATTCATAATGAATCTAGGTCGTTTATTTCCAAGTCGGATACAATCTGGGCCGTTGATTCTACTAACTCCTCAATCGCTATTAAAAACGTATAATTCATCCTTCCAAGCTATAATTCAACCTTCCAAGCTAAATTTGACTCTGCACCTTATGGATCTATACCATCAATAATCTCCTCAACCATTTTGGGTGTAATTTCGACCTGAAATTGTTCATAAATTTGGGGATTTCACTCTCGTTTCATAATTTTTCCTAAATCTGTCATAGGTGAAACTCCACAACAACAAATTTCTACCAAATTCGCATTGTTTCTTGGCCCATATGGGTCCAGTTTTTGAACCAGAAGCTCTGATACCAAATTGTAACATACCAACCCACTAAAACGAAATTCAAAACGTCACACACATATAAAATAAACCAAGGATAAGAGAGATGATAAATTAACATGCATCTAACAACATATTTTAAAACGTGAATGCAATTGTTCAAGCAAAATACCAAACACACAACATTCATACAAAAACATTTACACACTGGAATTAACATCATAAACATAACAAGAAACTTATTTTTTATAAAATAACCAACTAGATGCGTATGAAGGACATTCCTCCTAGCCATAGGCTTGCTATTAATTTTTTCTCAACAACAAGCCTCCCTTGAGCTGATACTATGAGTCCACAAGGAGATTTGGCCCTCTTGGATATCCACTCTCCACATTTAACAACCCAAAACCCAGGTTCTACTCCAACAACAGTTCCAATCCACTAGCTCTCTTCCCCACAACCTAAGGAATTGGATCCCCCTTCACTGCACATAGTCCCTCGGGCCTTCCCATTTCCCACGAGGGCTCCAATGCACTCATTTGGCCAGGAATCTCACAACTAGAGACTTGAGGAACTCTTAGCTTCTCTAGGAGTGTTCACAACAACATGTACAAGGCTTGTAAGCCATTTCCTAAACATGAAAACACTCCACAAGCATGCAACCTATTTTAACGAGGACATAGGTCACATTTCCATTATAAACACAACTCAATAATGGTTTCCTTGAAGCACAACAAGGATGGTTCTCTTCCCAACACTCAACACTTCTCTCGCTACCCAAAATATGCATGTAAAAACTCTCCTCTTTTTCCATATGAATTTTCTTCTTCTCCCTTTCTTTCTTGAATCTCACTTTCCCAAAGATGATTGTACTTCAGCCCCATGCTCTCACTAACTGAGAAATGTGACTTCTCACATCCACCCTCTTACATGCATTCAATGATTAAGTGTCTAAAAAGTTAAAGGGAGGATTGTATGATAATGGCACATTAACTCAACCAAATGACATGGGTTTCCCTTTGGATCCCCCTTTAGCCCCCTCTCTTGTGGAATCACAACCCACCATTGCTACCATCCCTCTCGTATCGTAGCCAATGATTATTATTTTTATTAATAATTCCAATGTACATATTGTTTTTATTAATAATTCCAATCTAAATAATACATATTTTGGCCCTAGACCACATTAATAAATATGGGTTGTCACCCCGAACATATCGTCTCACCAGCCTAAATCACATTTATACAATTACATTATAATTGTGGGGATTAAAATTGGGGATGTTACAATCATACAACAATCCTTTTCCAAAACATAGATTGGATGCTTAAATTGAACCAAAGTACCCATTAATGTAGCTATTTGTGAGGTTACCTGATTTTCATGAGCCTAAATTCTTCCTGTAGTTTCCTTAATAGTGCCTTTGTTTCCCTTGATGGTTTCCTTGTGACTTTTCAATACCCTCTGAATATCCTACAACTCTCTACAATCCATTTGATGATTGGAGCTATGTAATACTAAGCATGAAGTTGGGGCTTCAATGACATAGGGTTACTCTGCAAAGCTGACTGAGATCAAGAGTACTGAATAAGAGAAGTTTGAAGTCAAAATCAAAGAAACCCTCAAAGAAAACCACTGAAGAAAAGGTAAGAAGGAAACCACTCCCCCAAGAAAAACTGAGTGAGCACACTACACCAACAAAATCAAAGATAGAGCGATATGGAATTGAGAGGGTACAACCCAACTAAGACCAAAACCAAATGAAATGATAAGTGAGCCCTATAAAGAGGGAAAGCACCGTGAAGAGTAGATTGAAATTTGAAGGAGATCTTAGGTAGAAACATGAACTCTATATATAACCTCTGCACCCCAAACAATAACACCGGACACTCTAAATTTGAGTGAAAAATAGCAGGGTGAATAAGCAAGTTTGTGCAATAGAACATGAAGAAAACCAAGAAAAATAACCAATACAAGGGATTGAAGTCCACTAGACTAGAGAGAGAGAGAGAGTTGACATTCTTGCAGTTCCAACTCAAATAATCCTTAATCTTGAACACTATCCCATAATGATACCAAAGTAAATATCTCATTGATTCAAAAGCGTTCAAGCTTGAATGTTGTTTCGTGTGAACTAGGGGAGGCAGCCCATTCACAATAGATGTGCCACTAGGTTTTGAGCTAAATTTGCACATTGCCATGTGGTTTATTAATTGAGCATTGTATGCCTTGCCCTTCATTAAAAGCTATGGGATTGCTTAGTTGTTAAGTCTACCATTGACAATGATTTCCCCCATTTTCAAAATTGTATCTTGATTGGTGCTTGTAAATGCAAGAGCATTGTGCTCTTGTAATACATGATAATACTTAATTTGTAAGAATTTTTTCTTACCTAGTCTATCCTTTCCAGAAACAATGCTAAAAGAAAGTCATATGCACTGGTATTTAAGACCAAATTTCTTATGAAATTTTTTTAATCACCTATCACACTTAAAGTTTTGGATGCCAATACTTAAAACACATTTTAAGACTTGAAACCATGTGTAGGCTTCTACCTAGTTATTTGATAACGTAATCAAATTTTAATTCCATGAATTCCTTTAAGGCTTAAAATAACCCACTCATCTGGCATTGCCACCCATCTCTATTATTAATAAATATATTTATATACATATATTTTATAATAAAAGTTTAAGTGGCAAAATAAATTGATTTAAAAATGTATTTTTGGTCTGCAAAATTGAATTATAAAAAATGTTTATTTTTTCCCATATTCCATTTGGAATTTAGTTCTATTTAGATTCGTGTTTGTTTATGTAAATACAATTATGATATGTTAATATCAATTTTAGGAAAAAAATTTAAAAATTTAAAAAATAAAAAAAATATAATATAATATTAAATGATCAATAACTTTAATAAAAAAATTAACAAAATTAAAATTACAAGAAAAAAAATTGATTAATTTCAAAAAACTAAAATAAATTATAAATAAGTTTTTTCACTATAATTTNAAATAATAAAACTAAATTTATATATTTATTAAATATTTTAATCTTTTCATGTGTATAGTTTGTATTCCTTTTATTAGTCCGTGTCAACGTGTTTAAAGTTATATGATTAATAATTAAGTAAATAATAAAAATAAATTTATATTTTTCTTAAATATTTTAGTCTTTTCATGTGTATAGTTTGTATTCTTTTTATTAGTCCGTGTCAATGTGTATAAAGTTATATGATTAATAATTAAGTAAATAATACAAATTAATTTATATTTTTTTAAAATATTTTAGTCTTTTCATGTGTATGGTTTGTATTCTTTTTATTAGTCCGTGTCAACGTGTATAATTTGTATTCCTATTATTAATCCATGTCAACGGATTATACCACTGAGTTAGCAAGTTAAATATATTAATTAACTTGTTGAATTAAAATATATAAATCAATATTCTTGATGGGGTGCCACGTAGTGCAGAGTGGACACGTGGTGGAGAGCCTGGCAGGGCCTTAAATATAGGCCATCGGCTCCCATCTCCTCACCATTAAGATGGGAGCAAGCCTGAGCAGTCAGGCCCACGAGAAGAGCCCTCTCGCGCGTGTGAGGAGGACGGATGCACAGGACACTAGGGAGATAGCCATAATGGCTAATTTTATCACGATCACCCTCATGTTTATCAACAGTTCTGGAAGGGAGACGATGCATTTTGAATTTGACCGGCCGATGTCTGAGTTTTTTGAGCACTAGTGCAAAGCTAGCCATCCGGCGGATATTCTGGTCATAGTTTTTCTCATCCACATGTCAAGGGAAAGAGGCCGACCTTGCAGAGGCGTAGTCTAGTATGCTTTTGATGCTCGCCGAAAGAGACATCAAAAATTCGAGAGGGCATTGTCAATAGCCCAGTCGCAAAGAGTCCAAAAACACAGAAAGCCCAGGTCGCCTCCCATGGCCTATGTGGAGGAGGTTTCTCCGGAAGAACCAATCCAGAATCCTCTGGAACACCTCCTCTTCACTGTTCCTGATAATTGGAATCTGCCAACCTGCTTTCCGGGTGAAGCCAAGCAATGGGCCACAGGGACACCGCAAAGTCATCAGAAAGGCGACCAGATGGAGGAACCCACTACTTACTATGTCGAAGAAGAAATCTCGGAAGGTATAGGCGCGACAACGACTTCAGCAGCAGGGGATTTTTCCATGGACGCGGAACACCTGGAAGCTGAAAGCGAACAACAAGACATGCGTGAGATAGAAGAGGGGGAGGAAAGATGGGTGAAGGAGGGTGGCAGGGCCCCTGCGCCATGTCCCCTCTACATCATGCAGGAAGTATGGCGTGTCCAGCCGCCATTCCTCCACCCAGAACACTTGGAGTTGATATTTGAAACGAGAAGCCTGGTGGAAGACCAAATCCACCGTGGCCTCTAAATCAACCAGTGCCTAGACATGTTGTATGATGCCTACTCCAACACGTCACCAGGACGACGATGCCCAACGTGTGAACAACCCTTCGTGTTGCCAGCCAGAGCTGGAACGAATGATGGAGAGGCTGAACCCACCAGGTAATTGCTTCAGTTAAGGATGTTGGTTAGAGGAATTGTTTTGTTTTGCTTATAACTATTTCAATATGTTGTTAGGAGTAAGTCAAAGGAACATGTTCAGACTAATGGTCGTCATATCTCTTGGTTTCCTTCGAGCAGGACAGATGACAGATAGTTTTTTGAAACAAGTTGCATAGGAAGCCAGATGTCTCAGTTTTCGTTTTTCGGCGAAACAGTTAGCATTCCAATTTTTTTTTGTAAGACTACACAGTTAATACAATAATACAATAAAATCTTCTTTTTTACTTAAAATATATATATATATATATATATATATATATATTAATTATACCTCTTCAATTTAGATTTGAAAGTCTTGTAAACCATCCTGCCATGGCCGAATACAGCATTGTCGCAGACATCAAGTGTCATAGAACCCTTGAATTCTTTAATAGAAGGCTCTGTTCTTCCTTTCGTACAAGTGTCCACTTTTATTCGTTAGTTTTGTTAGAAAATATTCTCTTTCCAAATTTGAAATTATTCTCCATTAAATAAAGGTACAAAATTAATTAGTATTAATCTGTGGTATTAAAATTTAAGTCGATAATTTTTTTTAACTATTACAAAGTTTAGTTTTTTTTTTTAAATTAAAGTAATAAAAATAATAACATTAGTTTAAAAAAAAATTAATGTAAGAAAAATAATAACAATATATGTTGTATGGAATTTAATTGTTATGAATAAATTTAATTTATTAGTTAAATTTATGTATTAATGAATTTTTTATTTATATATAAATAGTATGTAATTATTATTGAAAATTAGTTAAATAATTTATTTAGAAAGTAAAATAAAAATAATTCATTTAATGTAAAATAAGTTATAACTTTTAGTAACATTATGAATAAACTTAAATCTTATTTTTAAGGTATTTAGTAATGAATTTAATTTAGTTGTAATGATTATAAATATAATATATTTAGTAAATCTCCAAGCTTAAAAGGGTCAAGAATATTTATAAATGAAGATCTTATTCTCGAAAACCAAGCTGAATTAAGGAATGAAGTTTAAAAGGTAAAAGAAGCCAAGAAAGAAGGAAAATGAACAATAATTAGAAATCGAAAAGCTATTGTTAGGGATAGAGACCAGAAAAATAATAATAAATAGGAATTTGGGACACACGGGATCCTTTTTTGGAATTGTCGTGGCTTTCCATGGTGCAAAGGTCAAAGATAAGTTGGATCCCGAGTGATATTGATATTATCTGTCTAGCTGAAACTTGGGAGCATGAGGAGTCTAAGGTCCCTAACATGGAAGGATTTGTCTTGTGGTCAACATGGAACAAAAATTCCCACCGTAGAGGGATAAGAGGCATAGCTTGTTATATTAGAAAGAGCATTTATTCTCACATTCAACTTCATATTATTGACCCTGTTAATCAATATATTTGGATAGAAATTTCAGACACCAATGTTAAGAACATGTATATAACAATTTGTTATTTTGTCAAGGTCCCTAACATGGAAGGATTTATCTGGTCAACATGGAACAAAAAACTCCCACCGTAGAGGGATAAGAGTATAGCTTGTTATATTAGAAAGAGCATTTATTCTCACATTCAACTTCATATTATTGACCCTCTCAATCGATACATTTGGATAGAAATTTCGCATACCAACAGCTAAGAACATGTATATAACAATTTGTTATTTTCAGACCTATTAATTCTACTTTTATAAGAAAAAATAATCTAGATAAAAAACCTGTTCATAATAATTTAGGAAATGGGAGTAATTTGAAAAATGAAGGTAATATCCCCCTTCTAGGAGACTTTAATGCTAGGACTAGAACTAAACAAGCTACTCTTTTAAGTAATGAATCCAACCATAATCCTTTATGGCTAGATGAGGACCTTGTTTTATCTAATAGATACAAAAGAAGCTATGAAGACCTAATTGAGAATTTGTTCGGCACCTAGGTTGGCCTTTCCTGCCTAGCTCTCAAGACCTAATAATTTGCAATGGAGTAATGAAGTGGCCAACCCAAACTGCATGATCTCAGACATGGCTAGGTAGCAGTTGTAGATTATGTGATATCTTATATCCCCCGCTTCCAACCAAATAACAACTTTTGACCTTTAAAATGACCATGAACGGACTGGATCATAAACCCTTTAATCCCAACCCCAAATTTTCCAATGCATAGGAGCACCATTGAAGAGAATTTTGATAATCAAAGGAATTTCCATATTGACAAAAGTAAATTTGACATTTTCTAAAGGATTTAAATAGTAAATTAAACCTCCTAAATTAAGGACAATACTGAAGAACTTCTATCACACTCTTACAACTACCCCTTCCACTTCTATTAACAAGTTCTCCTCGAGGTGTCCTATAAAACTAATAATAGAACAACCAACCCTCGTAGGAAGGATAAAGAATGTAAAATTATTACTAGGAAATCCATTAGGGATGTTTCACCGAGCCCTTAAAACCGGATAAGATCAATACATACAAAGCCCTAATTAAATGGAAAAAACATACCATATCAATAAAAGGCAATAACAACTTTCACAACTATACAAGTCAGATCCTAAGAAGTTTTCGAGCCAAATTCTAAAACGCAATACTAAAGAAAATAATAGGATTCCCTTGAGGATTGGAATTCCTACCTTAAAAGTCTTTATGAGTTCCCTAATGCCATGGACACCATTCTTATCAACTGCACAAAGTAAAGAAGTTTTTCTTTAGGATGCATAGAGTTCAAGTTGCTACCTCAAATGGGAAAGCTAAGGACATTGAAGGCTACCGTTCAAATTTTAAACTATGGGTCGGGCCTTTATCCCTCACATACACAAGCTCTTCAATTTAGCAAATAAGCAAGGCTTCCCTAACCCCCGGATGCAAAGCCTCATTGTTCCTATTTTTAAAATGGGATAGAAACATTCCTCTAATTATAGGACCATTATGATTAGCCATATTTTAGCCAAACTTCTTTATGGAATTATTTTTGAAAATAAGATTAGCCTTTGGCTAGAAAGTCATGGTAAAAGAGCTAAAGGCTGCCTTTTAGGATCACAGAGGAGTTCCCAATACTAAAACCAATCTTTGTTTCTGTTTTGTTGACTTTAGAAAGCTTTATTACGGTTCCCAGGAAAACCTCGTTGAACAGGTTGAAGAGATGCCCTTGAGTTGAGGGTTTTTGCAACAAGGATGCATGAGAACGTTATTAATAAGTTTAAAAAACACTGAGGAATGGTCAAAAGAGATTAACTTCAATATCTGAGTCAAACAAGGTTGTTCCTTGTCCCCTACCCTTTGTGGCATATACATTAACAAGTTAAAAGATCGCTTGGAAAAAGAAGGTTGTGTCGTGGCCCCACTCACTAAGATAGTCATCCATCTTCTTCTTTATGCCGATGATATCAGTCTTATGGAAGGCATTTCCATGATCTGGAAAACCAACTAAGAATCCTCAATGAATTTTCTCCAATATGGGTATGAACTATTAATACCCATAAGACTAAGGTCATGATTAAATCCAATAACATCCCTTATGATACCTTTGTATATGACAACAACAAATTGGAGGAAGTGACTTCATACAAATATCTTAGAATTGATATTCACCACAAGCTCAATTGAAATTATAAGAGAAGTACTGAGAAAATGATTAATTGGGATGGAAAACTTATTATGGTTTTGAAAACAATTATGAATCAACTGATTTTTGGAGTTGGGATAAGAAGAAACCTCTTTGAGACTCTTGTTACACCCGCTATTCTTTATGGATGCGAAGTCTTGGGGTCAGAGTATCTCCTCGCGGAATCATGGAGAAAGATAGAGAAATACAAAAAGAATTTTATAACCTATTGAGAGCATGGCTATGAACAGATACCTAATGTATAAGAACAAGTTAAAACAACATGGAAGACAAGAGGCTACCTAAAATTGCTTCAAAATCAAGTCATAAATATCATCGACTCAAGCTTAGGATGACACATAAAGATGTCCGGCCTTGGCTAAACTATCGGGGAATCACGTAAGAAACAATTTTGCATAATAAAGATACAATTAAAAAAAAAAACGTCAAATCAAAATTTAAGGAGAAAATGTGGTGCGATAAAGAGTTAGAGGAAAAAGAAAATTTCAAGGTATTATAAAGATGTAATCAATTCTAATCTAGAAGATCAAAAGTATTCTTTGTTTCATGGCATAAAGAAAAAAAATAAGCATTGCTAAGATAAGAACAAATTTCACTATGGAGCTCCATAGTGAACCTGTCAATTCATAAAATGCCATGGATGAAAGAGTGTGTCACCTTTGTGACACTAAAAAGGCTGAATATGAAAATCACTTTATCTTATATTGTCCAAATTCTACTCATATATTAGATCTACTCTCATTTTCAAAATATTTATCACACTACCAACCTTTCTAACCTCTTAACTCAACAAAAGTATGGTGATCTTGGAAAGCTTCTCTTAATGTTTTTCGAGCACATAAACAAAATTCTAAAGAATCACAAGTAATCACTTACCCTGTTAAGGTCCCATAGACCAATTCGATCTTAATGGCCCATAGAAATTCAAAAAATCCCCCATCCAAAGTAAAAACTTGGCTCATGGACAACGTGACAATCCAATGAAAGTGCTCTTCAGAGTGAAAATCAAATTCCATGGTAAAAAATCTGAAGTGCGTTTTGCAAAGAATTCCAAAATGGTTGTAATCTAAATATGCGCAACTTTTATGTTCTGATAACATCGAATTTTGTGTGTGGTTAATTGCTTTGGTGTTGAAAAACGAGTTAGTGAACATTGTAGACTACTAGTTTCCTACTTAATTGTTTAAACTAATTAAATTTATAAAATTTTATAATGAAAAATACTAAATAAAGTAAACGGAAATAAAGGAAGTAAGAGAAAATACAAAGTACACGTAATTTAATTTAAAGCAGAGGGGTGTAATATTTCAATGTTTTTAGGTAATATATATATATATATATATATATATTAGTTTTTATTATTTATTTGATTATTAATTATGTAATTTTAATTGATTAAGAGTTGTAAGTCTTCATAATTGAAAATAAAAAAAATTAATATAAATTTATTTTTATTTGATTATTAAGTAAATATAATTTTAGTTTGTTAAATAATAAAAAACTTGTATATATTAAAAGTTTTAAAAATAATTAAATTACTTTTACAAATATATAAAATTATGATTAAGTATTTAAGATTGGTTTAAGTGAAAAATTTAAAATAAATATAAATTTATTTTTATTATTTATTTAATTATTAAGTAAATATAATTTTAGTTGGTTAAAAACTAATATATATTAAAGTTCTAAAAATAATTAAATTACTTTTATAAATATATAAAATTATGATTAAGTATTTAAGATTGGTTTAAAATTATGTTGATTTTTTATTTCATCTTTTCAAAATTAAATACATTTTTCTTTTTTTAATTTAAACTTTATTCATTCTTTTATTAAAAAGTTAATCATTTAATACTATTTTTTATTTTTCTTAAATTATTTTTTCAAATTAATATTAACATTCACATATCATAAAGATATGGATATTAGAATTCTTGTAGACCTCCTCCAAATGGAGCCACCCAGGGTGTTTCTCCAGTGCTAGTTTTTAAAGGGAGTTTGTCATTGAATTAAATTGTCTATGGACATGCCTTCATCCATCTGAATTGAAGTTTTAGTTCTTGAATATTCACCTTCCATGACTTTTAGTTGAGTGCTTCGAGTTGAGACTTCCCATCCATTTAGTCTATGACAACCCTCGAGTCACCAGCCACCATTAAATCTTGAATGTGACATCCATTTGCAATAGAAAGGAGGCCCCATAATCCAAGAAGTTCTGCCTTAGTGTTAGTTCCAACACCAACATCAAAATGTGCTTTGAAGAAATGTTGGGTGTTGAACTTCAATACAATTCCTACCCCACAAATGCCTCTTCACACGACACCATAAAAAAACCCAATAAAATTATTATCAAAATAAAATGGGTTCAAAATGAAATCAAAACATTTACCTTTGTTTGGAACAAGAAAAATCTTGATAGCCAACTCTATTCTTGAGTTGGTGGTGGCATCATTTCTAGCTCAATCCTTAAACAATATTTTGTTCCTATAATGCCAAGTTCCCCTGAGCAAAAAAAATGGAACTACCTTGTGTCTAGGAGATGAAATAAACTAGTTGTGAATATTTCCTTCTAAAGTAGGCCTATTTCAAGATCCCTCTAATTTTAGTTGATTATAGACATCTTCCCTAATAGATTGTGAAATTGAACACTGAAAAAACAAATGCATTGTAGAATATTCTTCGTTCAAGAAGAGAGCGCCAACTGAGGGCCCTATACCCCCCAGAGATTGTAATTTACCCTAGTGAGGACACGATCCTTTAAGTAGAACCACATAAAGAGGATTAAATTGTATGGAAGCTTAACTTTTCACAATGCTTGGTACCACCAAACCGGATCCTCCACCACATCCTGAGTTGTAAGATCATCATAAGATAATTTGGCAGTCATTGTTCCCAACAAATTATTCCATGACCAGACTAACATGTATGCATCACTTTTAATAGTAACACCATTATTCCTTAACATTTCCAAATATCCAGACCATTCAATAGCCAACTCACTCTCCAATCCAAGGTCCACTACTGAAAGCCAATCCTGTGTATTGGAAGAATTTAAAGAATATATGTATGTAATATGTGTGAAGGAATATACTTGTGAAGGAATATACTACATAAAGAGGATTAAATTGTATGGAATCTTGACTTTCCACAATGTTTGGTACCACCAAACTGGATCCTCCACCACATCCTGAGTTGTAAGAGCATCATAAGAAAATTTGGCAATCATTGTTCCCAATGAATTATTCCATGACCAAACTAACAGGTTTGCATGACTTTTAATAGTAACACCACTATTCCTTAAGATTTCCAAATATCCAGACCATTCAATAGCCATCTCACCCTCCAATCCAAGGTCCACTATTGAAAGCTAATCCTGTGTATTGGAAGAATTTAAAGAAGATGTGTATGTGATATGTGTGAAGGAATACACTTGTAGGTCATTCAAATGTCGAACCAGAGCATCTGAAAGTTTGTACATGTGATCACAACCTATGAAAGGGTCTTGTATGATCTGAACCCTGGTCCCATTCCCAACTTACCATGCCAACCACCTCTTCACTAGATGCAAAGAACCCATAAAATTCTTCCAAAAGTTAGAAGCAACAAGAAACTTGTTATTATCAGTGCGCAACCAAAATACAAGCTTAGCACCTCCCAAATATTTTGCAAACCTATTCAAGTTCTAAATTCCCCATCCTCCCAAATCCTTTGGCCTTGTAATCGAATCCCAACTGGCTAAATAAAACCCAATGGGTTTTTTAGCACCTTTCCAAAGGAATCTAGAGAATATTTGACTGATGTTATTAATAATATTCAAAGAAACATTTGCTAAATAGAGCCAATAAACTGACATCTTTTGTAAAACAAGTTGACTAGAAGCTGTGACCCTGAACTTAACAAAAAAGGAATTTCAGGACTTCACATGTCGGGAGTTCTCGCTCCCCTTGATTCATGATGTTCTAATGCCCAAAACCACGAAATGATCCATCTGGATCAACGGTTGGGCCTACCCCGAATCTGATGGCCACGATTGGTTCCTTGAACACTTCAACTGCCTGTTGCTTGACAGGCTCCTACTTTCTTTATGGCCCCGCTTTTCCATATGAACCTGATTTTGACCATGGGCCCAATCAATAGGCGTGTCATGATTTCGCGTCTTGCGAGTTCACATAACTCGTCACGTTGACTGCTCCCTTCTGCGAGTCAGTGAAATGTTGATCCAATGATCTGGCTCTCTTGTTTGATCAACGACTACGATCACATCGACATTTAAGGTCTCGGGACTTTCGGTTATGGAGTCACTTTTATGAGAAGAACCTCGAACTCCCGATTCTCAATGCTCCGAAATTCGTCGATGTTGGATCAACGACCCTCAACTCCCCACAATTGGACGACCTATATCTACTTTTTTGTGAATCGAGATTTCACGATTCATGTTGGATATTTTTAAAACACTTTGAATTCCTGATTCCCACGATTGGTTGCCTTCATTGAAGATTGAACTTGCTCATTCACTTGATTTGAATCCACATTTAAACGCTTCAAGTGATGCACTTGGTGCTCATGACTGCGACTTGTGATCAATTACTTAGATGAGTGGTTGAGGGCTCGAGCCGACAAAGGTTCAATGATAGAGATAAAGAGGGAAGTGATCAACCTTAGAGAAGACAAGGGAGCCTATGGTCGACATTTCACAAGCAACTTCGACAAGGAAAACTAGTCGATCAAAAGGATGAAGACAAACGAAAGAAAAATGCACACCGAGAGGAAAGAACTATGATCGGGTTTGCGAAAGGGAAAAAACAGGAAAAATTTGTAGACTTAGGTAGAAACCACAGACTCGTAAGACCTTGACAATATTAAATGCTAACATTATCTCCACAGGGAATGGCACACTCCCTGCAAGCTGCCAAGAACACACAGCTCCAGTGCCTTGCTTTGGGTTATGGAGTCTTCTATCAAAACAAAAACATAAAACAAGAACGGTATCTACAATGATGGGCTCTGACCAAGGCTTTAAACAAAAAAAAAAATTCAAGAAGTGCCCATTTACTGGGCCACCAAAAACTTCATCTCCCTTCGAATTCTGCAATTTGTAAGTGTTATTTGGGAACCTCTCAGAGATTTTGAAGGGGACGATCCAAAGGGATTCAAATTTACCATGCTTTCTCTTGTCCTACTTAGGCGCATCCCATTTGAGTACTAGGTCTCCTGGCTGGAAATCCTCCTTAATGCTCTTCATGTCAAAGGCCCTCTTGATTTTATGCTGACGGTCATGTGCTCTATCCATCACCTTCTTTCTAGTCTGTTTTACTTCTACCAGTTGATGTATTCTCCTGATCATGTCATCGGGCTCTCCTTGACAGTCTTGAAATAATTTCTCCACAGACAGGGCGAGCTGAGAAGGAAAAGCTACTTTAGTCCCATGCACAAGTTGGAAAGGAGAGGTACCCAACGACCTCTTTATTGTCACTCTATCAGCCCATAGAGCAAATTTGAGTTTTGAATACCAAGCTTTCTTGTTATCCTCTAATAGTCTTTTAATGATTTTGATGAGGATTTTGTTAGAGGACTCTTCCAGTCCATTGCCTTGGGGGTAGTATGGGGTAGAGTGAATCAACTTGATTCCAAATTTCTTGCAAGATTAGATTAATGGTTCGTATTTGAAGGATGTTGCATTATCTGTGACGATTCTACTCGGGAAACCGAATATTGCTATGATATCCTCTAGGAAAATGATGATCACCCTGTGAGAAGCACTCCTTATGGGAATAACTTCTATCCACTTGGTAAAGTAATCTGTGGCAGTCAGGATCCATCTATGCTTACCAATGGATGCAGGATGAATTTCCATAATGAAGTCCAGGCCCCATTGCTGGAAGGGCCCTGAATCGACCACGGGTTTCAATGGCAGGGACTTTAGCTGCTGGTTTCTGGAAAATCTTTGACATTTAACGCATGCTATGACTTTTGTGCAAACATCAGTGAACAGAGTAGGCCAGTAGTACCCAGCCCTGAGAATTTTGTAGGCTATGGTTTTCTAGAAGTGATGTCCCCCACAGAATTTGTCATGGAAATCCAATATAATTTTCTGGGCCTCTTGTGGGTCTAAACATCTCAGAAGCACTCCTAGAGGGTCTTTCCAATAGAAGACTTGGTCAATAAGGAAATATTTGATCACTTTGATCTTTAAAGATCTTTCCTTTCTCCTTCCCATACCATCAGGGGGCCATAACTCCTGCATAAAATATATAATATCTTTGTACCAGGTGCATTATGCCAATGGAGGGATACCTTGAGGGCCTCTTTCAAACAATCCACCTTGTGGTTTTTCTGAGCAAGTATTGATGAAGTTAACACCCAAGGCTCTGCAATTAGATTCAACCAACAGTTTGGCTAAACCTTGACCTTTGATCAATTTGGTGGGCTTGATCTCTAGATCAAAATCAAGGATTTTGGCAATCCATCGACTCCTCCTCCCATCTATGTCTGACTGAATGAGAATTTCCTTAACGACAAATGAAGGGATGTATGTGATGAATTTTGATTGTAGAATGTAAAATCTGAAAGCTTTGAGAGATTTAACCAAATCATAGGCCTGCTTCTCCATGATGTCATATTTCACCTCAGCGTCTCTTAATGCCTGACTGAAAAAGGAAATGGGTTGCTCCAACCCTTTAACATTCTTCTGAAACAGAACAACCTCTAAAGTATCGAATGAAGCAAATGAAAAAACGAGGAAATATTTTGAGTAATCAGGACTGATAAGCACGAGTGCTTCAACCAAGGCCTTATTTTGAGACTCGATGGTTCATTTGACTTCATTTCCTTTCCTCAACATGGTTGTTATAAGCTTTACCGTCTCAACAAAGTTGGAAACAAACCTCCTCAAAAAAATATTTTTTCCCAAGAAATATTGGGATTCTCTCCTGGATCTCAGGAGCGACAAAGTTTGGATTGCTTCAACTCTACTGGGATTGATCCTGACTCCCTCAGTTGATACTATGTGGCCCAACAACTTTCCCTCCTTCATGTCTAACAACGATTTCTTGGGATTTAAGGAGAGACCGAACCTTCTACATTTCAGGAAGACTTTTCTTAGATGACAACAATGTTCTTCATCGTATCTGGAGAAGACTGTTATGTCATCTAGATAAATCACCACAAATTTATCCTTTTCTCTAATGAAGGTGATATCCATGGCTCGCTGGAAGGTCGCTCCTACGTTCATCAATCCAAAGGGAATTTTGGCATACATGAATGTACCCCAAGGAGTGGTGAAGGTTGTATTTTCTCTTTCTTCAGGCAAGACAAAGATCTGATTGCATCTCGAAAATCCATCAATCATGGATATCCTTGATGCGCTAGTTACCCTTTGTAATATGTGTTCCATTTTTGGCAAGGGGTAATTGTCTTTCCTTGAGATCCTGTTCAGGTTCCTAAAATTGACACAAAGTATGATTTCCCCACTCTTCTTTATCACAAGGACCAGCTTGGCCACCCACTCTGAATATCTCAAAGGCACGATGATCTGGGCATCGAGCAACTTCTTTACTTCTCTTTCCATGATAGGAAACATCATAGGATTTATTTTCCTTAATTTCTTCCTGAATGGTTTAGCCTCTTCCTTCAGTGGAATATTATGCTCAATAATGTTGGTGTCATATGTTATGAGGTCTTCATATGTCCAGGAAAACACATCATCAAAATCCTTTAATAACTTATCATACTCGGCTCTCTTCTTCCTTGACAGGATGCTTGACAACTTGACATATTTATGATCTTTCTCTGCGCCAATGTTGCATTCAACTATGTCAGCATCATCAACCGGCCTTTGAGATTTCACTGCCACATCATTGCTATCAAATATCATTTCTAAAGGGACCAGTCCCTTTGAAATGTGATTTCTTGGTAACTGCACAATATGATGATTAGCAATTTTCTTTAAAAATACATCAGTATGTGGGTTATTTTGAGGATCAGGATCCTGGTCTATGTGTAATGTGGAAAATTCATTAAAAGATTCCATGAACCTCTTGAGCTCAAAATCATATTAAAACACCTTCCAATTCTTGAGATTGTCTGGTATAGAGGGTCTGTATTTTACTTCGATATCATACATGAGCTTGGGTGGCAGATGGACTCTGAAATTGCTTGTCAAAATAGCCAAAGAATTGACCATTGTGTTCTCCTCTCCTAGAATGAATGAAATGTTGAAAGCTAAGAAAAAGCCATCAATTATATCTCACACTTCATTCTTATAAGATCTGAGCCTCAGATGCTTGGCTTGATAAAAAAAATTGATCTAATTCACAACTAACCTTGCATCCCCAAACACAGATATCTCTTTGATTCCCATGTCTTTTATACCTCTCAAACCCAAAATGAGAGCTTCATATTCTGCCACATTATTGGTAGCTTCAAATTCTAACTTATAGGACATAGATATAGTTTCCTGAGCAGGTGAGACAAAAAATACTCCGGCACCAGCACACTCTATAGAGGAGGCTCCATTGAAAAACATTTTCCACATAGTGGTGCTCAAAGGGGGGGTTTAACGGAGAGTAATGGGATTTCTGATTTCAAGAGGAGGTTCAGGGGCATCAATTAGTTGCAATAAGCTGGATCCCAAATCAGTATCAAAGGAAAAGATAGGATGATTGGTGGGGTCTTCCTCATCACTGATTATGTAGGCCAACTAAGCCTCTCTGTACAGTCTTCTATGCTCCCCTCCGAAGACTGGAATGGTGGCATATGTGAGATCCATTTGCAAGGTTCCACTGAGTCTTTTTATTCATGATCTCGACAAAATCATGCCAAAATTGGGGGGAACGTCAGCTACCACAATGTCCATGACCACACTCTTCATGGGTAGTTGAAATAAGGTCATGACCAAATATTTGATGGCCCCAAGACATTGCACTCTCCTCAAATCAAACAAATATAAATCATGATAAGATTTTGTGACTTCTAATCTGAGTTCTTCCATGACAGTCTTGGGCATGAGATTATGAGATGCCCCTGAATCCATCAGACAATTATGCAACACCTTATCATGTATGTTCAGAGATGTGTAGAAAGGAGGGGATGAATCATCTATGTATTCTACCATAGGACCTAGGATGAATGCTGGTTTTTCGTCTTGAAGGTTTATTGATTCTATGGAATGGCATAATGGCTCGGACTGCAACAGATTAGAGAGGGATTTTTTGAAATCTTCATGCTTGAACAACTCTAAAAGGGGTATAAGAATCCTGATATTTTGGATTTCGTGCTCAAAAATAAAGAAGGAGGGGGGCTTCATAATTTCTCTCACTTTTGGGCGAGGGTCCTTGGCTATTGGAAAGGAATTCTGAGCTTTCTTTTCCTTGTTGGAATTTTTTGTAACTTTAGCAGGCTTCTCTTCTCTAGGAAGCTGAGCATGGATGTCAAACTTCTCTTCTTTCCTCCTAGATCAAAGGTTGTATTTGCTGGGACTAGTATTGGCCTTCTCATCCTTACTCAACTCATTTATTTGGCTCTCTATGAGGGATTCCTCATATGCATATTGAGTTAAATGGGGAAATGAGGAGGTATCCCCAATACAATGGATTTCGGGATCAACTTCCTCTTCATCAGTGATAAGGTTATTGTGGAGAGGGGCTTGAATTCTTTGATCATCCCTATCTCGACCTCTTTGATATCTTGGAATTATATGAGGAACACTATTAGGTCTCCTGAAGGTGCCTTTGTTATCAATGTTTTGAGTGTTTTTGTAGGCTTGTCTTGTTTCAAGCTTTATTTTCTCCATATCAACATCAAGAGATTTCACTAATTTGACAAGCTCATCATTTTAAGGGTGGGCATTAGAGGAAGAGGTTGAAGTTTCAGACCTTCCATTTTTTTTGTCCCTGTCACCCTTACTCCTAAGCTCATTTACTGCCATAATATTGGATTCTACTTCAATGGATGCATATTGCATATGATCCAAGGAGGTAGCTCTCCTTTCTCGTAACAGGAGGCAGAAGTTGGGGTCAAATGAACTAGAATAGGTAATTAGCGCAGAGGTTTATGTAGACTTAACCTCAGTGGGAATTTTGCTATACATTTTATTAAATCTCTTTGAGAAGTCAGAAATAGATTCACCTTCCTTTTTCTTCAGTGATCTGAACTCCGTAATAAAGTAAAGGAGATCCTTTCTGTCACCCCAATTCTTTAAGAAGTCTTCATATAGGGCTTCAATCCCATCGATATATCCAGGAGGCAAGGCCCTAAACCACTTCCTAGCCTTGCCTACAAGGATATGAACAAAAATCCTCATCCATATGTCTGCATGCATGATAACATGATGATTTGTAAATCCATAAAAGGATTCAAAGTGTTACTTGTGGTTATGTCTCCTTCGCCTATGAACTTGGGCAACTGATTAAGGTAGCCATCCGCTGGGATGGCATTCAGAGGCTAAGGCAAAACAAGGGGGGAATACCTAGCAGCTATTATGGCTTCCATTCTATTCATGGGGGGATTTTCTCCTGCCATAGGGATAATAGGTGGAGGAGAACTAGGAGGGGAAGGAGTTCAAACAGGGGATACTGGAACTGTGATGCCAGGAGGAAAGGGGAACAACAAAGGATTTAGAGAAAATGATACAGGGCTTGAGGGAGCAGAGGCTTCTCTTTGCGCAGTAGAAACAGTAATAGGATGTGGGGTGGTAAATCCCGGAGTAGGAAAATATCTTGATGCGTTGGGTCTCAACCATGGTACAACTTTAGGGGACAGAGGGGTGACAAGGATTTCTCCCTCCAATCCTAGACCAGGAGGGGAAAAATCAATAGGAACACTCCCAAAATTTAAAGTTCGGGAAACTCCAACAGAAGGTATAAGAGGAGAATGAGAAGAAAAAATTGGAGTTTCTATAGAAGGACAATGAAAATCATCAGAAATACTTGGTTCAACAGTGGAAGTTCCTTATTGAAGGGCATTTTTCCTTCTGATAATTTTCTTTGGGTCAGCGCCGGGTGTCGCTAAAGAAAGCTGTGGAGTAGACCTCGTGTGTCTACCTCTAGAATCCATAATTCAAACAGTGGATTTGCTAGTGGATTCACCTCAACGGAGTCACCACAATGCAATCGTCGGGTGCATAGTCACAATATTGGATATACTAAGTTCTGATGCACCTTCAGAACCAGTAAGCTTTGTTGTTCAATCCTAGGGAAAATATTCAATTTCATCTTCGGCAACAACACCATAAGTCACCTCTGGATTGTGGCAGAGGTAAGCCCAATACCCATCAGTTTGTATGTCACAATGAATACATTTAAGGGTGGTATAATGGACACAGTCTCAAGATTATATCGCTTTAACTCAGAAAAATGGAATTGGCATGCATAGACAAGTGAGGTCTTGATCTAAATTCAGTTAGTGATTTGTTGCATAGTGGTGAGTAGGGGGAAGAACTTAAATAAGACGAAGTGGTCTATTGTGGACGTCTGGTCTTTCAACAGCCAAAGGAGAAGAAAACTCGAAAGAGAAGGTATTCTTAGCTCAGAGCTACAGGGAACTAAATGAAATTATCATGAACTAAAACCAATCATACATCACAATTTAATAATAATTGCCTGACTGGATCATCCATGCCTAGGTCATTCAGTGTTGGAAGGAAATAAACACAGGGAACCGATTAAAACTAACAGTGGTGTCACTATGATCAAACATACATCACACAAACACAACTATCTTCGAATGGATCTTCCATGCTCGAGTGTTCTAATACAATCATTACAAAGAGATGAAAGGGAAACTGAATTTCATTAGACAAGAAGTCTCAAATACAAAACATAACCAGATAACTAGAGGATTTGTTAAAACTTTACAAGCGGGAGCATCGCTCTACCATCGACCATTACAAAATATAAAAACCGAGTCTATATACTCAAATAAACTCGCCCCCTTACATAAGTGTGCTTTGGTTGCTGAATTCAAGGCTTGACGCCCACTCATATATATTAAAAGTTCTAAAAATAATTAAATTACTTTTATAAATATATAAAATTATGATTAAGAATTTAAGATTGGTTTAAAATTATGTTGATTTTTTATTTTATCTTTTCAAAATTAAATACATTTTCCTTTTTTAATTTAAACTTTATTCATTCTTTTATTAAAGTGTTAATCATTTAATACTATTTTTTTATTTTTCTTAAATTATTTTTTCAAACTAATATTAGCATTCACACATCATAAATAAGGATATGGGTATTAGAATTATTGTAGACCTTCTCCAAATGGAGCCACCCGGGCTGCTTCTCACTGCTAGTTTTTAAAGGGAGTTTGTCATTGAATTGAACTATCTATAGACATGCCTTCATCCATCTGAATTGAATTTTTAGTTCTTGAGTATTCACCTTCCATGACCTTTAGTTGAGTGCTTCCATTTGAGACTTCCCATCCATCTATTCTATGACAACCCTCGAGTCACCAACCATCATTAAATCTTGAATGTGGCATCCATTTTCAATAGAAAGGAGGCCTCATAATCCAAGAAGTTATGCCTTAGTGTTATTTCCAACACCAACATTAAAATGTGCTTTGAACAAATGTTGGGTCTTGAACTTCAATACAATTCCTACCCCACAAATGCCTCTTTATGCGGCACCATAAAAAAACCCAATAAAATTATTATCAAAATAAAATGGGTTCAAAATGAAATCAAAACATTCACCTTTGTTTGGAAGAAGAAAATTCTTGATAACCAACACTATTCTTGAACTGGTGGTGGCATCATTTCTAGCCCAATCCTTAAACAATATTTTGTTCCTATAATACCAAATTCCCCATAGCACAAGAAATGGAACTACCTTATGTCTAGGAGATGAAATAAACCAGTTGTGAAGATTTCCTTCTAAAGTAGGCATGTTCCAAGATCCCTCTAATTTTAGTTGATTACAGACATCTTCCTTGATAGATTGTGAAATTGAATACTAAACAAACAGATGCATTATAGAATCTTCTTCGTTCAAGAAGAGAGCGCCAACTAAGGGCCCTATACCCCCACAGAGCTTGTGATTTACCCTAGTGAGGACATGATCCTTTAAGCAGAGACACATAAAGAGGATTAAATTGTATGGAAGATTAACTTTCCACAATGCTTGGTACCACCAAACTAGATCCTCCACCAGATCCTGAGTTGTAAGAGCATCATAAGCTATTTTGGCAGTCATTGTTCCCAACGAATTATTCCATGACCAGACTAAGATGTATTCATCACTTTCAATAGTAACACCACTATTCCTTAACAATTCCAAATATCCAGACCATTCAATAGCCAACTCACCCTCCAATCCAAGGTCCACTACTGAAAGTCGATCATGTGTATTTGAAGAATTTAAGGAAGATGTGTATGTGATATGTGCAAAGGAATATACTTGTAGGTCATTCAAATGTCGAACCAAAGCATCTAAAAGTTTGTACATGTAATCAAAACCTATAAAAGGGTCTTGTATGATCTGAACCTTGGTCCCATTCCCAACTTACCATGCCAACCACCTCTTCACTAGATGCAAAGAACCCATAAAATTCTTCCAAAAGTTAGAAGTAACAAGAAACTTGTTATTATTAGTGCACAATCAAAATACAACCTTAGCACCTCCCAAATATTTTTCAAACCTATTCAAGTTCTGAATTCCCCATCCTCCCAAATCCTTTGGCATTATAATCGAATCCCAACTACCTAAATGAAACCCAATGGGTTTTTTAGAACCTTTCCAAAGGAATCTAGAGACTATTTGACTGATGTTATTAATAATATTCAAAGGAACCTTTGCTAAATAGATCCAATAAACCGACATGTTTTGTAAAATAGAGTTGACTAGAACCAGTTTTCCACCCAGGGAGATCCATCTACTCGTCCAAGTCCAATATTCTTCTCCACTTTCTGGAGTAAGCCAATGCCAATCGTTTACTCTATATTCATTTGGTTTTAGAAAAATTCCAAGGTATTTCATCCCTTGATCCAAATAATAAACAAGGATCCCAAAGATCTCTACTACTCTATTGATCAGATCATCATTTAAATTATGAGTGAGGAAACATGATTTTTGATAGTTGATTTTCATACCCGAGGCCTAGAAGAAGCTGGTTAGAATATATTTTAGGGCAAGCCACTCTTCAATAGAACCAACACCAATAATTAAAACATCATCCACAAAAAAATATGAGTGATGGTGATACCTTTTGCAACCTGGATACCCTTGAATTTCCCACGTGTACAAGCCTTTTTCAGAATTCTACTGAGACTTTCCATCACCAATAAGAATAGTAAAGTTAAGAGGGCTAGCCCTGTTCGAGTCCTCTATAACTTTTGAATAAATCTGTTGGAGTTCCATTGACCAAAACTGCATAGTTGGCACTAGAAACACAACCCATTATCTATTATGGAACCTCCCATTTCAGACCAATTTGAATCATCATCATCCAAAGTTAGTGCTATCTAACCTTATCATAAGATTTCCTAAGATCTAACTTTAGAATGATAGGTTTCCTTTTCCTAGTTTTGACTGTGTGCATACACTCCTAAGCTAGTCCAACAACATAAAAAATCATCCTGTCTTTTAAAAAACTGAATTTCTCCGATGAGATACCAGAAGCCATTTTGCCTTTTAACCTATTAGAAATAATTTTCGAAATGACTTTATACACAAAATTACAAAGTGTAATGGGTATGAAGTCATTAAAAGAGGTAGTCTTCGAATCTTTTGGGATAAGGGCCACAAAGGTGGCATTCAATGATCTAAAGAATTTTCTAGATATTCTGGATTCTTCAATAGCCCCCAGGAGATCATTCCCCATAATATCAAAGAAATGGGGAATAGTTCTTGGGTCCACCCATTAAGACCAATACTTTTGTCCTTTGGAATTATTGAAATAGTTTCCTCTACTTCCTCGAGAGTAACATGTTACCCCACTTCATCACTTTTGTCATCTTTGAAAATACGAGGCACATCCTTTATAACTCTGAATTGAGTAAGTGCATCCTCCTTATCTACTTCTTTGTACATAGTCCTGAAACACTTAAAAGCAATAGACCTAAGATCAAATTGTGGCCTTCCAAATCAGTTAATTCCCAAATAGTATTAGTGAACCTTCTATGTTCAACAAATTTGTGAAAATAGTTAGTGTTCTTATCCCCACTTTGGAGCCAAATGGCCTGAATTATAAGATGCCATGTTTATCCATCCAACCTTAAAATATCCACTTTCCTTTTCTCTAAGGAACTAATAAGTTCTTTATTTGTTATAGAGAATATTTGAGAAGGGTAATTTCTAAAGATCTCTCCCAATTTCATGTCAATATGCCAAATTTCAGATTTTATCTTCTTCTTTTTATCAGTCAGCCACTTTATCACTTCTTCTTTGAGTTTTTTAAGTTTCTTGATCCAGGTGGATATTGGTGGCCATCCCCCTATTCCAACTGGCTCCTCTTGACATTTTTTAGTTCATCACGTTCTTCTGTAATTCTTTGTAATTGTGGGTTGTACATTTCCAGGGCTGTCCAAAGCCCTAAACATCTTCCAGGTGGATACTAGTGGCCTCCCACCTAATCCAATTGGCTTATTTTATATGTTTTCATGTCAGCACATCTTGTTGTACTTCCAGGCCCGTTTTGGGGCTCTAAACATTGTTTTTTTTTCTCTCCACAGTCAAACTATAGATAGAGTTAGTGTTTGATGGCGTAATGTGTATTTCTTTAAAAGACCTTTCCAATGGGCTATCACATGCCTTAAACATAAGTCGTATGCAAAAGTTACAACCTCGAGAAGTTGAGGTACCAACTTATCCATAAGGGCCCACATAATGTTTGTCGTTTCACCTCCCAGGGTTAGGTTTTTGGATGTATAGGTTTTTGGCATTCATGAATAATATCAAAAAGGCCTTTGGAGCCTCATTGTAATCATTCTTCTCAGACGGATGCACGTAGAAACCACATCTCTTTTCATATATAGCTACCACCATTCGAGTAGGTGTTTCAGTCCTACAGTTTTACAGTTTCATCCTATTTCTTTTATTCAATAGAAGATATTGTTCACTGGATATCTGTGTTGTTCTTCATATCTCTTTGTTTATTGTATTCAGTTTGTTAATAAGTTTATTCCTCTCCTAAATATGGATTAGTGTTATCATAGGGGTCTTCTCTTCATTTTTTTTCATGCATGTCCCTGACAAGATCTGGGTACAAGAAGTTGGGACTCGAACCAATTGATTTGTTGCAAGATCGGTCACACCGAGCCCAAAAAAAACCCATGGGGGAAAAAAATAAAGATGATGGAGTAGGATATCCTTTTAAAATGTTGCTCAAGGAATCCCTCACGCGACAAAGGAATGAAATGATGGACAACTTTGCACAGATCCTTCGACGACTGCCCACAAGAGAAGCATCTTCATCAAGCGGCCATGCAACCCCCTTCAAGGTACATGTAAATTTTGATATTTTTTTATTTGAAGGAGTGATAGATGCAAATGTTGTAGATAAATGGTTGAATCTTCTTGAAGGTTATTTTTCAGTCCACAATTTTTCGGATAGGGAAAATATTACTTTTGCACTCCTCAAAGTCGCCCCCCATGTTAAGGACTGGTGGGATACTTACTCTGAGAAAAGGGCCATATAGGAATATGAACTATTTGTGGTTTCCCCTATATGGTATTTCTTCTAGGATGCCATTAAAGAATAGTATTACCTCGTTGGAAGCTACGAGGACCAATACACTCGATGGACCACCCTATGTCAAGAAAGGGACCTGAGAATACCAACTTTCACCAATATTTTCCATACCATGCGCACCAAATTGGGCTTTAAAGACTATGAGCTACATCTGGTGCTCAAATACTACGAATGTTTGCATAGATACATTCAAACAGAAATGGATTTTTTGAACATCGCCTCATTGGGTACGAATTATAGATATGTCGTCAAGATCGAGTAGAAATTTAACCAAAAGAGGTGAGAGTTTGCATCTATAAACCCCTCACAGCCGAAACAGGACAAAGGCAACCCCAACCCACATGGAAAGGGACAGAGAAAATATGGTCACTCTCGAGACAACCATTCCAAGACGCAACAAAAGAAGGGTAATTAAAATATGAATAAGGATGCAGGAAATTGGTATGAATACCATAAAATCCCTTGGCACAATAGTGAATAATGCCACTCCAAGAAGTCACTTGTGGCCAAGATGAAGGAATCTGAGTCCGAGGTTGATTATGACTCTGAATCAAATGAAAAAGGAGGGAAGTGAATTATTGATGTTAAACCTAGTGCCACTGTCACTACCACCAAATTCCATCCAAGCGAACCAGAAGAACTAGAGGAAGGGGAATGCATTTTTCACTCACAGATGTGGGTAAAGGGGGCTCCACTTCATTTAATTTTAGATAGTGGTATTCAGAACAACCTGATCTCAGCAAAGGTCGTCAAGCGATTGTACCTTTCGATGATGCCACACCCACAACTCTACACCTTCGCTTGGCTTCACCAAGGAAGAGATCTTTGTGTTAGCCAACATTGTTGTATGCACTACGACATCAAGCCTTTCAAAGACGAGGTATTGTGTGATATTTCTCCCCTTGAATTTTGTGATTTTATTTTTAGACAACCATATTTTTAGAAGCATCATGATGTGCATGATTGTAGACCCCATAGTGTTATTATTACTTTGGGTAGAAGTTTGTACAGGATACTAGAGGTAGAGCCGCCTATTGCTATTTCTTTAATCTCTGCTAAGCAATGTAGTAAGATCATTTCACATACCAGGAAGTTATTCTTCATTGTGATCCATGCTCATAGTAAGTAGAAGGTCACCACCACATCTGTGGCCTCTACACAGAGCCTCTCTTTACAACAAAAACAAGTGGGTGGGATCGTGGAAGAGTACAAAGACATCTTCTCCTCGCCCATCGGGGTACTGATGCACTACCAAGTCAAGCATCCAATTGACCTGACCCCTTGTTCACCTCTACCTCATGGACCATTCTATTGTCGCTCTTTGATGGAAAATGATGAAATCAGGCATCAGATCCAAGCGCTTCTTAAAAAGGGTCACATCAAACCCATCTCCTCCCCTTGCGAAAGCCTGATTGTACTGGTGCAGAAGAAGGATGGGACCTAGCGAATCTGCATTGATTACAAAGCATTAAAAAAAATCAGCGTCAGGAATCAGTACCCAATTGCCAAGATTGATGACCTTCTTTACCAATTCAAGGGGGAGAAGTTCTTCAGCAAGATTGACCTAAATTCTAGCTACCACCAGGTTCCCATCGAACCAACTAATGTATGGAAGACAATTTTCAAATCTAAAGAAGGTATCTTCGAATGGCTAGTCATGCCCTTTGGCTTAACAAACACACAAACCACTTTCATGAGGTTGATGGATGATGTATTCACCAACTCTTTTGTGGTGGTATATTTGGATGACATCCTCATATTTAGCAGAACATGGGAGGAGCACATGTGGCATATTCAGTAGGTTTTGA
>SNQJ01S0060258.1:19294-42177 GCA_010110895.2 Picea sitchensis
AAGCTTTCGCTTGGGTATTTTAACTAATGATGGGCCATGTTCGTTATTGTGAGGGGTACCCATCAATTTTCCAATAGTCCTCAACATTCACATGTTTTTCATTGGCAACGAAAGGAGACACAAGAAGCACCCTGAACTTCCATGGTAAGTTCGTTTTTGCTCGTGTAGGTAATTGAAATTCTTATTTGATTACTTGCACTCATACAACTTCCTAACCTATTTAATTACCACTATGTAGGTGATGAGGAGGTTGGTACCATGAATTCCAAGAATACCTTTGCTTGAGAAATGTATTTGGGTTGCATCACTAATCATGTTCAAAGCACGATTTCACAACATGTGACCTCACTACTTGTACAATCTATCGAACCAGTCGACCAAATAGACTTGTATATGTATACATTCTTTAAAGTTTCATGGCTTCAAAAATGTTGTCTAAGTTTTTACAGTTCTATAACTTTGTTTGAACTTCGTTCCTTAGTACAAATTCTTATTTGGATACAATTCTGGTTTTGATAACTAGACTTACTCTTGTTTTTCAATTGGTTATCACTGGTAATACTCCTCTATTCATAAATCTATCTACAAAATAACTATCATTTTTCTTCCAAAAAAAATTTTGAATGAACCTATTGTATGCATTTATTTTATCGTATCAACACATAGATCTAATACTATTATGACTTATTTACACTTTTAAATAATTCATAACCATTAATCATGAACAAAATAACACACATTAATACACAGAAGATATTTAGATCAACATATTCATTATAAGGAAGTAAAACATGGAACTTGGGGAAACCACACGTTTAAGACTCTGTTCCTCCTAACCATAGACTAGAGTCTTTGTCAACCTTTTTCACCACTGAGCTAAGCTCGGAATCCAAGGGGTTTCCTACGTGGCCTCTTGTAGAATTCTGAGTACCATCTTGTTGTGTGTAAAAATGTAATTTCTCTATGTCAAGTCAATAATCAGTGTGTATTCTTTCAGAGCTATTAGTTCACATCCTAGAATGGCGTCACATTCCCTTATCATGAATCATTTTTATTTTTCCTAGGACTTGTGACACTTGTCTTGAGCCTTATGCTCACTGACCACCTATCAGATTCAATTTTACACATGTTCACATATTTTCTTATAAATATGGAATGTTTCTTTTTGTATTTGAGTTAACTCCACAACTCATCTCAATCTGCTGCCACTTGGCCAACCCATTTGGATTCCTAACTCCCTCTTTAACAATTACTTCAATGTGTGCCCCTTATTCCATATGTACTTTATTTTCATAAAATAATAAAGTCTTACATTTCACATTTGGTCAATCAACCAAACAATCTTTTGGAAAAGTAAATAAAATTCTAAAAATAAAAATAATAATAATTGTCAAAAGTTTCAAGTCGCGGGGTATCACATACACCTCCCTTTAGAACTTAACATTGTCCTTGGTGTTAACTAGTTTCCATAAGTACTATTCTAGAACAAAAATGGATATTCTTCTTGCATATTTCTTTCCAATTCCCAAGTAGCCTCTTCTCGACTAAGGTGCTTCCATTGCACCTTTACTTGTCCTACAACTCAATTTCAGAGTGTAAGTTTCCTCTTGTCGAGAATATGATCCGGCTCTACTGTGAACTTTCCCATGGGTTCCACCTGTATCATTTTCCAATCAACAACATGAGTAGGGTCATGTATATATTTTTTTAGTAATGAAACATGAAACACATCATGTACTTTTACCGTAGCTGGAAGTGCAAGTTGATAAGCTATAGGTCCTATTCAAGTAAGTATCTCGAATGGACCACAATATATAGGTGCTACCTTAGTATACATGTCGAGTTGTAAAGAACTATTTTTAGGCTTAACTCTAATATAAACATGATCTCCAACATTAAACTCTCTTGGAGTTCTTTTTGCATCATCATAACTTTTTTGCTTGTCCCGAGCTACTTTCAGGTTCAGTTGTACCTGTTTCACTGTTAGTTCCATGTATTTTAACATATTTGATCTTATAATTTATGTGTTAACATGATTACTCCATGAAACAGGTGTATTACATTTTCCGCCATATAAAATTTCAAAAGGACTAATTTTTGTTGAAGCTTAATAATGATTATTATAAGCAAATTCAACTAAGTACAAATATTCTTCCCATTTATTAGGTCTATTGATATCATACATTCTAAGCATGTCTTCAAGAATCTAATTATTTCTTTCATTTTTCCCATCCATTTGCAGATGATAAGAAGTACTGAAGTTCAATTGGGTATCTAACCCTTTAAATAAAGCTTTCCAAAATTTTCTTGTAAACTTCACATCCCTATCAGATATTATAACTTTAGGAATTCCATGTAACCTAAATAATTCCTTCATAAATATTTATGCTATATTAATAACTTTCTAGGTTGATTTCACATCTATGAAGTGTGTTGCCTTACTTAATTTATCAACCACACGCATAATTGAGTCATTTTGTTTACTACTTCTAGGAAATCTGGTAATAAAATCCATACTTATCACTTCCCATTTGCATTCTGGAATGGGTAAAGGATGTAGTAATCTAGTTGGGTGCTAATGTTCAACCTTAACTTGTTGAAAATCTAAGCATCTACCCAGATATGGGATTGTTTCTCCTTTCATATTTGGCCAATAAAATTCATTTCTTAACATAGTAATCAATTTCTGGTAACCTCGGTGTATGAAATATGGTTTGTTATGCAACTCATCTAAAATTAATATCTTAATTTCATTAGATTCTAGTACATATAATATGTTTTTATACATCAATGAACCACTTTTTGAAAATCTAAAATCTAATTCTTTTGTTTCTGTTGAATTACCAACATTTTTTAACTTAATATTTTGATATTCTGGGTCTTTTTCAACCGCTAACCTTACCCTTTCTTCTAAATTTGTTTCATAGTTACTTCTATTAAATGTATAAATAAGGTTTACATGTCTACTTAATGCATAAGCCACTTTATTTTCCTTTCGCTTAATGTGTTTTATCTCAAAATCATACTCGCTCAAGAAGTCTAACCACCTTGCTTGGTGAACATTTAAATTATGTTTATCAAACAAATATTTTAAGGCAATGTTATTCGTCATTAGTAAGAATTTTTGGCCTACCAGATAATGTCACCACATTGTTAATGCATGCATTATTGCAGCTAATTCCTAGTCATGTGTTACGTAATTTTCTTCATGTTTCTTTAGTTTCCGTGATTCATAAGCTATTACATGTTTTTCTTGAATTAACACTCCTCCAAGCCCTTCGCAACATGCATCTGTACATACGACAAAGTCTTTATCTAGGTTTGCTAATTTTAAAATGGGAGTTGTAGTTAAGAGTTGTTTTAATTTGGTAAAACTCTCTTGACATTTCTCGGGCCAGATGAACTTAGTTCCTTTCTTTTGCAATGATATTATAGGATATGCAATCTTGGAAAATCCTTCTATAAACTTCCGGTAATAGCCATTTATACCCATAAAGGATCTTACATCCAAAAAATCCTTAGGTTCAAGACAATTCATTATAGCCTTTATTTTATCTGGGCCAACTGCTATATCTTCTTTGGAAATTACATGTCCCAGATACTAAAATTTATCCTTAAAATTCACACTTACTTAGTTTTGTATATAATTTTTGTAAAATTCACACCTACTTAGTTTTGTATATAATTTTTGTTCTCTTAGTATCTGTAATACTATTCTTAAATGTTATTCATGCTCTTTTTCATCCTTTGAATAGATGAGTATATCATCTATAAAGACGATCACAAATTTATCTAGATACTTACTCAAAATATTGTTCATCAAACACATGAATGAGGTTGGGGCATTAGTCAGCCCAAAATGTATTATAACAAATTTGTAATGCATGTACCTTGTTCTAAATGTTGTTTTATAAATATCCTCATCCTTAATCCTAACTTGATGATAACCAGAATGTAAATCAATCTTAGAAAAGATTGTATCTCCCCGTACTTGATCAAACATATCATCGATACGAGGTAATGGATATCTATTTTTAATAGTTATTTTATTAAGCTTCCTATAATCAATACAGAGATGTAAAGTCCCATATTTATTTCTAACAAAAAGTATTGGTGCCCCCAATGGAGACACACTTGGTCGGATATATTCTTTATCTATCAATTCTTGCAATTGGCTTTTTAACTCATTTAACTCTAGTATATTAATCCTATAGGGGGCCTTAGAAGAATGTACTTCTCCATGTATCAGTTCTATGGAGAAATGTATTTCTTTCCTAGGAGGTAGTCCGAGAATATCCTAGAATTCTTGCAATACTGGAAAGTTGTCTAACTCATTATTACTTTCCTCTTTTTCATTATAATTTATGTGTACAACAAGTATTTTACATCCTTTTTGAATGCATCTTTTAACTTGTAAGGCTATTATTTCTCTAATACTAACATGTCTTGATACACCTTTAATATTTACAATATTATCTCTCTCATCTACACATGTAAATGTTTTATTATAACAATCTAAGACCACTTTAAACTTTTCCAGCCAATCCATACCAATTAGCACATCGTAAGATCCTAACGGTAATATGTTTAAGTCTATATGTGTTCTTAAATCATTCATACCAAGTTCACAGTTTTTAACAACATATGTAATTCTCCTTTTAGTTCATGTAGCTAACTGTACCAACTAAGAATTTTCAAACTTTTCCTTATGTAACTTACAAATTTCTACAACTCTTGGTAAAATATAACTTAAACTAGCACCTGGATCAATTAAAACAATAACTGCATGGTTATGTATCATACCTTCATTTTCTACCATTGAAGTCTAATGATCTGCTTGCCGATTTTCCAATGTTGTGCTGATTTTTGGTGTAGAGCTTGCCAGCTCACCAACTATAGTTGCCTCCTGTACTATTTGCACATTGTTATTCCCCTTCTTCGTGAGAGGACAATCTTTATAGTAATGTGGACCACTGCATTCCCAAAATTTTACTATTTCTTTTTGGGTAGTTTGTTTATTGAAGAAGGTTGGTGGTTTGACATTCTTATTTTTAGCCTGATTAAAAGATTTACTAGTTCTAAACTTGTTACTTCCTTGAAATATTTTATCAACATTTTTATTAAAGTAAGCTTCCCCTTTCTTCTTAGGGTCAAACCTCTCAACCTTTTTTCCATTCTAATTCTTAGAATTCTCATTTCTATTTTTATACTACTCAAAACAAATTTTATCTTTCCTCATGGTTTCTTCTAATGTTTTTGGGTTATCAAACTCAATTCAAAAATCGAGTAATCTTTGGTTTTTCATCCACTATGTAAGGCACATAACACAACAAACTCAGAAACTTACTACATAAATATTTCATTGTGATATTTCCTAGTTTTATTTCATAGAACTCCTTGGCTTTACCCTCATAATATTGTTCAGACATGTATTGTTTCTTAAAATATCTCTTAAAGGTTTTTCCACGTGATTTTTCTTTCCTTAATACTTTTTACTCTTTTTATGTCCTACCACCATATATTTGTTTTTTCTATCAAATTATAGATGGCCATCTGGACTTTAAGCTCACTTGAGTAATTATAAATTTGGAAGAATCTCTACATACCAGAGACCATGCCTCTTCTTCCTCACTAGTCTCCACTTCTCCATTGAAGATAGGTGGTTTACTATTCTTAAATTCTCCCATGACTTCATCATTTTGTATAGGTTTCTTTCTAGTTCTTTGTTTAGGACTAGAACTACTTTCACTCCTAGTTCGAGTATCTTATGTATCCTTATACATTGACTTTGTCTCAGATTCATGATACTCCAGTTTTCTTTCTTTCTTTTTCTATTAGTCTATCTTAGAGTTACTAGGATTATGTCCCTTATTTTCATTAGTATTTTGATTTCATAATTTTTCTAGTAGAATTGCATTTAGTTCCTCTTGAGTTTTTAAAATTATTTCGTTATCTGCTTTCACAGTTTTTAGTTCTCTCAGATTTGTTACTGTCTTTATAATTTCTAAATGCCTATCATTATTCAGATCCACCCAAATATGTCCATCGCCTAAGTTCCTATGTTCAGGATTCTCTTGATGAGGTTCCTCTCCCTGAGGCTTAGGTACTTCTGTCATTTTCCAGCAAAATCAAATTATTTTTCTTACTAGAGGTAAGAAGAAAATCAAAACAATTTATTAGTTATATTTTTATGTGATAACTTTCATATAAAGGCCAAGTGTTGTAACCTAGAGCTTTGATACCATTATGTCACACACCTCTATTTTCATTCACATTTTTTTATATATATAAATCATAATAATCTAAATGATTTCTTGTCATCATGATTTTCACATATATGTCTATTAATTTCTTTTATTTCTACCCTTATGTTTTTCTTGTTTTCATTTGACATAAATCAAATTGTCTTACGACAATCCCATTATTCTTTCATCATTTTACTATGAACGAGAAGCCATAGAGGCTAAATATTATATAGATTGTTCCTTCCAACTTCTTATAACTTATTTATAGTAGCGTATACCATAAGATAATTGAAATAAAGACTTAACACTTAATGATTCAATCCTTCACTATATATAGCATTTATATATGTTAAATTATGTCTCATTCTACTAAAACTATTTACTATAGGTACTTGATAAACATATATATAATTATTTTTACTAGCAAGGATTATGTTTCATAATCTACTCGTTATTTATAAATTCGTTATTATTGCGACCATGACAAAATGCCATGTATAAGGGGTCGCATGAAGGATTGTTTAATGGTTATATCACCCCACGATTATACATTCTCCATTCTACATTGTTTAAGGATTGTTAATACAACACTCTAGTCGTATATTTACCATATACGAGCCAATGTATTCGGTTATGCATTTTTGTATTACATATCAACGTTGAGGTAAGCATTGTTATAATATGTTTTTCATTGCAATTATCACATGGAATACAAATGATGGATATTGTAATAAAAGGGGTTAATTACGAAGTTTTACGAGGGGTATAATCTTGTGTTATGGTATAGTTGCTTATTAAAAATCTTACCATCTTTTTCTTTGTTAAACATAGTGTAATACATAGCATTTATCATGCATCATTCCTGCATGCGCCACCTGTATGGATTACCATCTCGAGGAGATTTAAACGAAAGTTATCCTAAGGAAACACAAACATGTCATGTGATTACACTCACAAGTGTTAGGGTTTCTTATCGGATCATTAAAACATTCCGACCTCTTCTGAACTTGGCTCATTTTTCATCATTTCATATTTTGTTTTTTAGTTTTGCATTCATCCTGAGAGGTTTTCGAGAGTTTGATAGTTTAAATTAATCCCTCTCATGCCTTGAGAGTTTACAAGTTACAGTAGTGAAGATTTTACTGCCCAGAGCCCATTTCATTTATGACAAAGATTATTTGAATGAGTCGAGGTATTCACAACTTTTCTTGCTTGTGGATGGTTGGTTTTCATAGATATCAAAGGGTGGCGTCTCTAATGGTAAGAATTTTATGGAATTTATTTTTACTCGTCCTAGCTTTCTGTGTAACCAGGAATTTGGGCTTCCATCTTATTATCCTTGTAAACATTTATGAACAAATTAAAGATATCAATTTACAATCATTTTTCATACGTTATTTCGTCGGTTTTGGTTAATACGTCTCTGTATGATTTGCCTTGGCGAACATATTTTTATCATGTTAGATAATATATATAGTTTTAATGTTGTGATTGTAAAATGCATTTCGAGTCTTGGTGTGTCTTGGTTCTGGTTAGCTTATTGTCCGAAGAGTTTTTACTTGGACTTCGAGGCTTATCAACCGAACCTAGAAAAATATAATCTATGTGGTTCGAGTTTTCCTTAAAAGAATTTTAATATTTCATAATGTTATATATTTTGTTTTTAATTCTTTGGTTTCCAGTCTATGGTTAAAACATCTAAAATCCTTTACTTTATTCGTCCTAAATCACAGTTAGGACTACTGTTTGAAAATGTTGAATATGTGTGGTATTTCACACATAGTATAGTAATGTTCTTAGATTTATTCTCTGTATGTGCGCAAGGAATTGAATTTTTGCTAAAAGATTTTACTCGGTTATTTTAAATAATGATGGGCCCTCTTCGCTATTGCGAGGGGTACCCATCAGTTTTCCAACAACCCTCAACATTCACATGTTGTTCATTGGCGCCAGAAGGAGACACGAGAAGCACCATGAACTTCCATGGTAAGTTCATTTTTGCTCGTGTAGGTAATTGAAATTCTTATTTTATTACTTGGACTCATACATTTTCCTAACCTATTTAATTACCACTCTATAGGTGTTGAGGAGGTTGGTACCATGGATTCCAATAATACCTTCACTTGGGAAAGTTATTCGTGTTCCATCATTAATCATGTTTAAGTCATGATTTCACAACATGTGACCTCACTACTTGTACAATTTGTCGAACTAGTCGACTGAATAGACTTTTATATGTATATATTCTTTAAATTTTCACGGCTTCAAAAATGTTGTCTAAGTTTTTACGATTCTATAACTTTGTTTGAACTCTGTTCCTTAGTATAGATTCTTATTTGGATACACTTCTAGTTTTAATAACTAGACTTACTCTTGATTTTTAATTGGTTATCACTAGTAATACTCCTATATTCGTAGATATATCTATAAAATAACTATCGTTTTTGTTCTGCCCCCGGGGGGGGCCAATTGGCAAGTGTCATGATATGAAGCTCCATGAGGTTTCGAGTTTAATTCCCCCCTGACTTACCCTGTGTGTTGCATATTGGGCATAGTGGGTACACCTGGAGGTTATAGTGGTAGCAATTGGATAACACGACCATGTGTAACATGAGTACGTGCCCAACTAGTTGTTGATTCCGCCAGACATGAAAAAAAAAAACTATTGTTTTTCTTCCAACAAAATTTTTGTATGAACCTATTGTATGCATTTATTTTCTCATAAAAACACATATATCTAATACTATTATGACTTATTTACGCTTTTAAATAATTCATAACCATTAATCCTAAACACAGTAACACACAACAATACAAAGTAAATATTCAGATCAACATATTCATAATAAGGAAGTAAAACATGGAACTTGGGGAAACCACATGTTGAATACTTTGTTACTCCAAATGATAGACTAGAGTCTGTGTCACCCCTGAGTTGAGTTCGGAATCGAAGGGGCTGCCTACGTGGCTTCTTGCAAAATTTTGAGTACCAGCTTGTTGTGTGTAAAATTATAATTTCTCCATGTCAAGTCAATAATCAATGCATAGCCTTTCAGAGCTATCAGTTTTCATCCTAGAATGGTGTCCCATTCCCTTGTCATGACTTCTTTTTGTTTTTCCTAAGACTTGTGACACTTGTCTTGAGCCTCCTGCTCCCTAACCACCTATTAGATTAAGTTTTACACATGTTCACATATTCTCCTATAAATCTAGAATGTGTCTTTTTGTATCCGAGTTAACTCCACAACTCGTCTCACTCTGTTGCCACTAGGCCAACCCCTTTGGATTCATAAATCCCTCTTTAAAAACTCTTTCAATATGTGCCCCTTTTCCCATATGTTCTTTATTTTCATAAAATAATAAAGTCTCACATTTCAGATTTGGTCAATCGACCAAAGTGTCTTTTGGAAAAATAAATAAAATTCTAAAAATAAAAATAATAATAATTGTCAAAAGTTTCAAGTCGTGGGGTATCACAGGTACATATTGTTATAGCATAGGTTTTAGGTTGGGAAAATCCCGACCCAACCAAAAACAAAAGTGCTACAACTTGGGCATCTTACACCCAATTTCACCTTGATGTAGGTCCTACACTTCAAGGGTTACTAGATCACTCTAGGGAGGTGATGTCGGTGACCCTAGGACTGATCAGCACAGGTGCCTCAGTCAATGCCCTTTTTATTTGGATAAAAGATTCCCTAGGTTCAACGGTCCATTTCACTTCATTCCCCTTTTTGAGCATGGCTATGATGTGTTTCACCAGCTCAGCAAAATTTGAGACAACCCTTCTCAGAAAGTTAATCTTTCCTAGAAAGGCCTGGACTTCTTTTTTAGACCTGGGAAGTGATAGGGTCTAAATTGCCTCTACTCTGTTGGGATCAATTCTCACTTCTTTTTCTAATTCTATATGGCCTAACATCTTTCCCTCCATCATAGCAAACAAATATTTCTTAGGATTTAGGGAAAGACCAAACCTCCGGCATTTTGAGAAAACTTTCCTTAAGTGATAGCAGTGCTCTTTATCAGACCTAAAGAAGACTGTAATGTCATCCAGATAGATCACCACAAAATGGTCCTTCTCCCCGATGAAGGCTATGTCCATGGCTCGCTGAAATGTTGGTCCTGCATTCATTAGTCCAAACGGCATTTTGGCATACATGAATGTGCCCCAAGGAGTGGTGAAGGTTGTATTTTCCCTGTCCTCTAGCATGACTGATATCTGATTATAGCCAAAAAATCCATCAATCATGGATATCTTGGATGCACCAGTTACCCTCTGCAATATGTGTTCCATCTTAGGTAGGGGGTAATTTTCCTTTCTTGAGCTTCTGTTCAGATTCCTGAAGTCGACGCAAAGCCTGATATCGCCACTTTTCTTCCTTACCGGGACCAAATTGGCCACCCATTCAGAATATCTCAAGGGGACAATGATTTGGGCATCTAACAACTTCTTCACTTCTTTTTCCATGACATGTAGCAACATGGGATTTATCTGTCTTAGCTTCTGCCTAAATGGCCTAGCCTCTTCCTTCAGTGGGATCTTGTGTTCAATGACGGATGTGTCATATGTCTTGAGGTCTTAATAGGTCCATGAAAACACATCAACAAATTCTCTTAATAGCTTGGTATATTCAACCCTCTGTTCTCTGGTTAAACTTCTCAACAACTTAACAAACTTAGGCTCCTCCTGTGTGCCAATGTTGCACTCAGCTGTGTCAACATCTTCATCTACAACCCTACTCTTTACTGCCACATCATTCCTGTCGAACAATCTTTCTAAAGGGACTAGTCCCCTCGGAATGTGATTGCTAGGCAGTTGAATAATCTGGTGATTAGCAATTTCATTTAAAAACACCCTAGGGTAATGGTCACCTTCAAGGTCACGATCCTGATCAATGTGCAAAGCAGAAAATTCATCAACAGATTGGAGAAATTTTTCGATTTCAAGATCATCATTGAATACCTTCCAATGCTTGACATTGTCTGGTACAGAGGACCTATATTTTATCTCAACATCATATTTGACCATAGACAACAGAGGGATCTTGAATCAGCTAGCTAAACAGCTAAAGAATCAACCACAACATTATCCTCCCTTGGGACAAAATAAATGTTGAAAGCTGAGAAGAAATTATCAATCAGGTCCCATACCTCGTTCCTGTAACTTCTAAGCTGAGGATGCTTGGTCTGATAGACATTCCTGACCTGTTGGATTATCAATTCCGCATCTCTGAAAACTGTCATATCCCTTATTCCCATTTCTTTTGTGGCCCTCATACCTAGACCAAGAGCTTCATACTCTGCCACATTGTTGGTGGTTTCAAATTCCATCTTGTATGACAGGGATATGGTCTCTTGAGAAGGTGACATGAAAATCACTCCAGCGCCAACGCCTTCGCTAGAAGAAGCTCCATAGAAAAACATTTTCCAAATGTAGGTGTTTGGAGGAGGTGTCCCATGATCAAATAAGGATTTCTTTCTAATTTGGAAAGGTGCTTCAGGAGCATTGGTGATCTACAACAAACTAGACCCCAAATCAATGTCCAGTGCAAAGATGGGATGATTGGTGCGGTGTGCTTCATCACTGACAATATAGGCTAGCTGGGCTTCTCTATACAACCTCCTGTGTTCCCCTCCAAAGACTAGAATAGTAGCATATGTGAGATCCATTTGTAATGTTCCTCCAAGATTTTTAATCCAAGATCTTGACAACAACATGCCAAACTTGGGAGGAACATCGGCTACTGCAATGTCCATGACCACACTTTTCATTGGTAGTTGAAACAAAGAGACGACCAAGTCTTTGATGACTCTGAGGCATTGCACACTTCCTGAATCGAAAGAGTATAGATCATGGTAAGCCTTCGTCACCTCCAGTTCCAATTATTCCATGACTATTTTGGGCATAAGGTTGTGGGAAGCCTCTGAATCCATGAGGCAATTATGCAACACCTTATCATGTATGTTCAAAGATGTGTAGAAGGGAGGAGATGAATCATCTCTGTCTTCTACCATGCGGCCTAAGACAACTGCTGGCTTTTCATATTGGAGATTTATTGAGTCTGTGGAAGGCTGGGGGGGTTCGAATTGTAACAGCTTAGAGAGGGACCTTTTGAAATCTTTGTTTTTAACTAGTTCTGAGAGGGGTATAGGAATTCTGATCTTCTGAATCTCATGCTCAAAACTAAAAGAGGAGAGGGGCTTAGGAGGTTCCCTTACCTCGAAAACAGACACTTTGGCTGCTGATGAAGTATCCTGAGCTTTCTTTTCTTTAGTAGTTGTGGCAACATCTTTAGCAGGCCTTTCTGCTAGAAGGGGTTGATCCTGGCAGTCAAAAGTATCATCTTTCTTCTTTGACCGGAGATGGTATCTGTTAGGGGCATTGTTGGCCTTCTCTCCTTTTCCCAACTCATTGATTTGGACACTCATAAGGGATTCTTCATATGCATATTGAGTCAAATGGGGAAAAGGAGAGGTGTCTTCAATGCAATGAATTTCAGGGTTAAGTTCTTCTACCTCCTCTCCTTCTCATGAGAAACTATGTTGTTTTGGAGAGGGGTCTGAATCCTCTGATCATCTCTATATCTACTCCTTTGTTCCCTTTGAGAGGCCTATGGCACATTGTTACCAGGCCTCTTGAAACCTCTGTTATCAGTATTCTGGGGATTTTTGTACACGGGCTTCCCCTCTAACTCCCACTTTTCCATCCTAGCCGAGAGAGATTTCAGCACTTTAGTTACCTCATCCATTTTTGGAGGAAGGGGAGAGGAATAGGATGAGGAGGCTTCAACTCTCCTCTTGGGTATGTCTCTGTTAGCTTTACTCCTAAGTCAGTCAACAACCAATATATTAGACTCTACTTCTACGGCCACGTCTTGTATGTGCGCCAAAGTGGTGGCTCTCCTTTCCCTCAACAGAAGGCCGAAATCGAGATCAAAAGTGCTAGCATAAGTGATCTTCATAGAGGCTTCTAAGGGCTTAATCTCAGCGGGGATTTTATTGTACATTTTGTTAAATCTTTTGGAGAATTCAGAAACAGACTCTCCTTCCTTTCTCTTCAAAGATCCAAACTCTGTCATGTAATACATGAAGTCCTTTTTGTCTCCCCACTGTCTCAAAAAGGCATTATCCAGAGCCTCAATCCCATTAATAGATCCAGGAGGCAAGGCCCTAAACCATTTTCTAGCCTCACCTTCAAGACTATGGACGAAAATCCTCATCCATACATCTACATGCATGATAACATGATCGTCTGTAAAACTGTAGAAGGCTTCAAGGTGTTCTTCTGCAGTTATGTCCCCCTTGCCTGTAAACTTGGGCAGCTGCTTGAGATAGCCATCTGCTGGAAGGGCATTGAGAGGCTAAGGTAACAAGAGGGGAGCATACCTAGCAGCTATTATAGCCTCCATTCTGGTCATGGGGGGATTTGATCCTACCATAGTAGTATTAGGTGGAGGAGAACTCAGAGGAGGAGTTCGAAAAGGGGATACTGGGAATGAGCTTCCAGGCAGAAGGGGAAACAATGGGGGATTGAGAGAGGAGGCTAACGATCTTGAGTAAATATATGCTTCTCTCGATGCAGAAGCGAAAACAGTAATAAGAGGAGTGGTAAAGCTAGGAGTGGGGAAATATTTTGTGGTCTTAGGTCCATGCCAAGGTACAACTTCAAGGGAGAGGGGAGTGATAAGGATTTCTCCATCCAATCCCAGACTAGGAGGGGAAAACTTAGCAGGAACACTCCTGAAATTCAGGAAATGAGAAACTTCAAAAAAAGGTTTGCTAGGAAGTTAAGGAGAAGAAAATGGAGTTTCTACAGAAGGAGATGACGGATTACCTGGTTCGGCGATGGAAGTTTCTCCTTCAGAGGCCTTTCCTTTTCTGAAAATCACCTCCGGATCAGCTTCAGGTGTAGCTAGAGGCAGTTGTGGATGGGACCGCGTATGTCTGCCTCTGGAAGCCACAACTAAAACAGCAGGTTCGCTCCAGTGGAGTCGTCACAATGGAGTCATCAGGTGCATAGTAGCAATCTTCAAAGGCTTTGATGCCTGATGCACCTTCAGAATCAGAGGCTCAATATCGTTCAATCTCGGGGAAAATATTCAACTTCGTCTGCAGCAACAGTGCTAGAAATGTTGGCGTTGAAGTCACTTCTGGATTGCAATAGGAGCAGAGCCCGACGCCCATCAGTTTATGTCATGAATAATTTAATGGCATGATCGAATGGATAGAGACTCAAGAAGATATCGCTCTAACTTAGAAAACTGGGCTTGGTATGTAGAAAAACAAAGGAGGTCTTGATCTAACTTCCTTCAGTGAGTTGATTATAAAATGAGTAGATGGAAGACTTAGTGAGATGAGTGAGCAAGACTGCTTGGGGCGTCAGGCCTTTCAACAGCTTGAGGAGGAAAAACTCAGAATACAAGATCTTCTTGGTTCAGAGTTTTGGGGAACTGAAGGGTGACTTGACTGGATCTTCCAATTACAAATCATTCAGTGTTGAGAAAATACAAGCACTGATTAGAAACAATACCACTATTACAGTGATCCAACATACATTATCCTATAATAGCGCAACTCGACTGGATCCTCCAATTTCGAGTTGTTCTAACATAGTGTACACAGAGAGATGGAAAGAGGCTGACATTCGTAAGGCAAGAAGTCTCAAGTGCCAATACATAACCAGAGAAACTAGTGCTTCATCAAAACGTTACAATTAGGAGCCTAGCTCAACCATCGATACTTTCAAAAATACAAAAATTGAGTACATATACTCAGAAAAATTCACCCAACAGAGGCATTCTTGGACCTCCAAGGCGTGGCGTCCCTTCAGTCAAATTTGGACGGAAATCCTTCGTCAGACGCCACATTAACTTTTCATGGCTCTTGCAGGGGGGTAGCTAAGCCATTAAATGCTGAGTTAGCATGTGCAAACTTCTCTGGTTAGTCAAGGATTCGGCATGGTTTCTTTGAAAAAAACCAGCACACAGGACCGTCTCGGGCAGACTGCTTGCCAGATCCTCCATACCTTACAATTAATGAGTGAGGAGAGGTTTCAACCACCTCCTCCCACCTCCATTTACTCCTAGCAGGAACCAGGGTTGAGACCGAGTCGAACTGGCACCTGGAGATCGTGGCGATCACTTCTGCAGCTAAACCTGGCTCTTTTGGCCCTTTTGCACAACTCTTTCTATTTCCCCGAGTGACCACGGGCCGTGACCTTGTGCTTATCCTCAAAGGCCCTTTGATCATTTCGGGGTTCAGGGTTTTGAAATGCAATGGAAGAGCAAAACCCCTTACCCTTGGAAGTCCCGATAGACGAAATGCCGACATGGCTTAATCATGCACCACGCATCCCTCTAGATGGACGGTTGCGATGATGTCAATGTTTTGAGACTTGTTTCATCATATGGTGTGCGCTAGCGCCTTTTCCCCAGGCCTGTTCCTCTATGACTGGGCACCAAGACCGTGGGCCCAACTTCTGAGCGCTTTCGGTGCTTCGCGTCTTGTGGCTGGGAGGAGGCTGATCCTTGTTCTTCAAAGTCATGATGCGTGAAGAGGTGATAGAGCCTAATCGTGCACCATGTGCCCCTCTCTGATCGGACGACCCTGAACATCTCGGCAATATTGTGGGCCCAAATCTCAGATGCCTTCGGCACTTCGTGTCTCATGGATGGAAGGGAGTCGATCCTTTCTCTTCAAAGTCGTGATGCGCGAAGAGGTAATAGAGCCTAATCGTGCACCACGTGCCCCTCTCTGATCAGACAGCCCTGAACATCTTGACAATATTGTCGGCCCAAATCCCGAACACCTTCGACACTTCGCGTCTTTTGGTTGGGAGGAGGCTGATCCTCATGCTTCAAAGTTACGATAGGCGAAGTGGCTACATAGCCCAATCATGCGCCACGTGTCTCTCCTTGATCAGATGACCCAGAACACTTTCGGTGCTACTGTGGGCCCGACATTAAAAGTTCTTTGCATTTCATGACTCGCGAGTTCATGGGTCAAAGACCCTCTACTCCTCTTTTCCAAACTCTCGATACCTGAGATGGCGATACAGGTCTGGCTCCTATCCTTGTCAGTGCCCTCCACACGTAACCGTCGGCCAGGGCTCAAGTGCTAGTGCCTCTCGCAGCTCACGACCTCGCGAGTTGGAGTGTCAAACTTTGGCATTCTCCCCTTGTGAAATCCCAAGACGTGATGGTCAGCGATGGTTGACTCCCCTTTGGACACTTCTCGTAACTCACAATCTCGTGCAACCAAAGGATATGGTCCGCCCTCTGAACTCATGAACCTCGAGTCCAAGAAATAATCCCACGCTTAAACTAATTGTGATCAATGGTCCTCGTAACTTCGCGAGTGCTCCACTGAGAATTTCTACCGTTCACTTCCTTAAAAACTTCTACGCTATACTTGGCGTGACTCGGTTGACTGCAATTACCCACCGACCACTACTCTGCTCCATCGATGAATCCTTTCCGTTGAAAACAAAATGCCCACTCGCTTGATTTTAAGCCCAAAAAGGACTTCTTCTGTGTGCTGCGCTTGGCGGTCATGACTGTGCCCTTTGAATAAAATGTCTTTGTTGGACTTTTAGGCCTTCTTCTTTGCAGCTCGGGCTACGAGCTCAAAGGAGAGAAAACAACCGAACCATCTTAACAAGAATTAATGTTAACAAAATACTCCACATGGATTTGGAAAACCACATGGTAAGGCAAGCGAGGCTTAACATTTGTGACATAAAACTTGATAACCTTTGAGCCACTAGGTTTTAGAGCTCCTATAGCAGAGAGTAAGACATTCCTCTATGAAGAACACGTCTGGAGTACCTCCAAAGCTGACATCGACAAGGGGTTTGGCCCAGGTCCTCAACAATAGAGTAGTTATGGGTAGCTTTAGCATTTGGATTATGGGTAGAGCGTTTGAGTACTCCTTTCGAAATATGAGGCGGTGGCTCTAGTTTCTCAATCTATAAAGTCGTCTCCGGAGGAGGAGGAGATTCTAGACCAAGAATAGTTTTTTTAGAACTATAGTCTCGATATCAAGTGGCTACATCGATTTTCGCATCGACCATATTGATACATAAACGGTCACCATATTATGACTGTTGGTTTTGACCTCCACCAGTCGCATTTCCGGTGTTTGAGGAGATTGAGGCTAAGTGTTGATTATGTGGGAATGGATTTGTCATCACGACAAGCAATTGAGCTAATAGCCTTGCAAATTTTGCAAGTTTGGGGAAAAAATGGGTAAGGTAATCATTTGTGCAAAGCTTACAGGGAAACTTCACCTTACATTTTTCTCGTTTGCCCTCTCCAACATTACTACCCATCTTCTCATTATTATTATTGTCCTTGGGTTTATTACCATTTTTTCCACCCTTATGGTTATTACGTCGTTTCTTCTTATTCCCTCCTGGTTGTTGGTTACCATTCGGGTTGCCCGACGATTGCACTGAGTGTACATCCATCGACTGAGTGGGGTTGGAAGACACAGATGAGGTTGGTCCTCCTACGGACTAACTTAAAGACAACTCTTTCGACTGGTTAGTCACCAAGTCTGCAGACTTTACATTGGTGGATCCTACAATGCCATGGGCATGAGGTCCAAGCTTTTGCCTAGGGTCGTAAGTAGACCTCGGTGTGTCAGGAAGAAGGTGGTATAACATCCCAGACTGAGCATAAATCAAATCTAATTGTTGGGCCCTAAAGATCACTTCCTCTTCAGTGGTAACCCTGAAAGTAGCAACGTACTTCAAGATAGGAGGGTGCAAATACTTGAGAAGCCATTCTAAAAGAAAGGTTGCGGGTATAGGGCTCTTAATCAACCTCTTCTATCTATGCCACTACTGGATATGGTCTGAGATATGAGTGGTGGTATCCTAGCGTAAAGTAGACAACAATTCTAGGCCAACATCATAATGAATGGGTGACTAGAAGTGGTTAAGAAAGACCATCACCAACTGACTAAAAGTCCCATATGTCCCCCTAGGTATCTCAATATACCATTTCACAACAACTCTGATAAGGGTGCATTGAAATAATCTCAAACGAATAGAATCGTCATTAAGGGAGTTTGATGAGCACCAAAGGTGAAAGGTAGTGACGTGATCACTAGGATCCTCTCCATTATTACCCTCGAACTTTGGGATATCTGAAGGAAGTTTGGTGGGGACCAGGGGCCATGTAGGATCATGAATCATGGGGTCATTCATTAACTTAGACAAATCTAGAAGATTAAGCGTGGCCAGAAAAGGGAGACGGGGTTAAGACATCTGGCCCCAACCTCCCGGGAAAGATTGCGCTTGTGGATTTGGAGGCCATCCAGGGTTCTGGTAAACACCATGGCCTGGTTCGAAATTATAAGGCCCTCCTTCGGGCTGATTCATGTAAGGTTGGTTGGGTATCATTCCAGCTGGAATGTTCTATTGAGGGTTATAGAAACTGCCCCCAGCCGAATTAGATCTAGGTTGGGGGTTGCCCAAAGTGTGAAACTGACCTCCCTTAGGTTGGAAACCAGAGGATAGAGGTAGGTTCGTCATGCCAAATGTATTGGTCGGAATCTACACTAAGGAGGTATGATTTTAGGACCAAACTTGAGTTGAAGCTTGTCCGCCAGGTTGACTATTCCACCCAGAAGTAGGAGGATTGGACCCAGGGTTAAAAGCAGGCATACCTCCCATATTAGGAGTCATTTGAGGGATTTGAGATCCACCAAATGAAAAAGGAGTGTAGGGAGGTGTACTGCCCCCAAGTCCAATGCTAGCATTAGGGCCAGCAGCTGGGATGGAGTTTGAAAACTGCGAGGTGAAGTTAGGCATACCATAAGAAAATGGACCAGAAGCCATAGGGATGAACTGAACATTGTAGCCCGATTAGTGGCCAAGAGACCCAAAGGGGTTTGAGGCAGTAGCGTGAGCGTTCACTATAGGTTGAGGTATCGTAACAATAGGTACCTCCGACGCTACAACCATGGAGGTTGCAGTAGTTGAAGGGGTGCCATTAACTATAGTGGGTATGGGAGTTGAAGGGCTCCCATAATTTTGAAGACTAGGTTCATTACTCATCCTTGTAGAATCACAAATCTAAATAGTGGATGTGTGTGTACCACGTATAATGACTCTACACCTTTTAGAAGGTAAGGACACGAAATCTGGTGGTAACTATAACAAGCGACGGGACCGGCGGGGTAGCTGGTCCGACTCCATGATGACTTAAGACTCTAAAGATAAAAAAAATATCCTAAGTCCAACTAGTAAGCAAAGAGCACACCAAAATTCAAACAACCAATATGCATGCAAACGGGTTAAAGTGGTTGAGTGACCTCCCTCCCTAAAGAAGGCATGCCTCGCCCAAGAGGGGCATAAGACTCCCTTCTAAAGATCGGAGGTAACAAAATAATTTATAAGGGCCCTCGTGGGCTTAACAACCAGTCGGTCAAATCCCCCCGGAGAGGTAATCCTCCATAAAAAATGTGTGTTGTCCGACCCTTATCTAACCCAGGGTACCTGCAGAATAGCCCCTGTAAGTAACCTATGAGACACCTAAGTCAAGCAACTAATAAACCACTGTATAACTGATGCACAGGTGAGCAATCATAAGTCAGGTCCACTGTATGGGCAGGGTAGCAAAGCCCAAAAACTTGAAAGTACCGCCTCTCACAGAGGTAAGGGCACTAACAAGATCCCCAGATATGAATAGATTCCCAGAAATATCTTTGACACTAGGAAGGTATCGGGGGGATATCCCTTCAACTAACTTCATGTGACCTTGTGATTAACTCTGGTGTGAGTGGAGCCTCCTGATCTTACCAATTATACAATGGATTTCTCCACTCCCTGACTCAGACACATATGTTGATTTAATTGCCTTGGAGAAGTTTACTCACAAAATCCTATTCCAAGGCACTAAATCCTAAGCTAGCTTGTGCACCCTAGAAAATAAAATCGTTACTAATAAATTTTAAATTATAGCATTGATTTTATGGCTGTGATTACTCAAAAAGGTATGGTGATGAAATTCATGGTGTTAAAGTAAATATGAAGATAATGAAAAGTCCTAACTTTAACTTTTAATGTATGATATGCTCATAAAAACAATGCAATTTTCAAATTCAACTCTGCGATTCAGAAGTAAAAATGCAATCTTTCACTATATGCACTAAGCTAATGGTAAAAACTCAAAAGACAGAAATGCCAAGCAATGCAAAATGCCTATTTTTTTGTATTTTCAATATATCGAAACTAAAAATGCATGGATTGAAAAGTAACTTGATATATATAGCCCTACTATGTATAAAAGAGAGATAACTCAATCAAGATATCAAGCAATGCAACACCTAGCCCAATGTACAAGGACAATAAAAATGAAAAGATGAAGAGAAAAACTTCACCCAAAAATTCAACCAAAAGACGGTTTCCTGTCATCCCACAGGCACTCAACAAGCACTATAGAGGCCTAAGAAGGCTCAACAAGCATCAAATCCCACCCAACAAACACCAGACCAAGAAAACAGGCAAGGAAAAAAGGTGTACACGACTATTTGGGGAAACATAGCGTATATACACAGCTTGCAATTAGACAGTCTGCGTGTATACACGACTGTCAAGGCCAAAGGCACGTATATGCTTAGAAACAAGGCTAAGCAAGGGAGAAAGGCTGAAAACTCAGACCCAGAGTGAGCAGGAGCTGTCAAGCAATGATATGACAAGAACCACAATAGAAATGAGATAAATCTAAGGAGAAAAGTACTTCAAACCCTAAGAAAGAAAATTCATCCCGAGTATGGTCGCCAATTCTGTTATGATGAAAATCTCTCTATGGCTAGGCTGAACCACAACAAACAGGTATGATTGCAGAAATTGACTCAATTCCATCATATGCTATATAAACTAATGTGAAAGAGAGGAAAGAAAGAGGCCTACCTCGTCCAAACTTTTGATGATGTCCACCATTGAGCACTTTGACTCAAAGGTTTATACCTGCAACAAGTTCTCAACAAACAAGTAGAGAAAGAATATAGTGATAATATAAAAGGTTAGCACATTAGATAGCATAATCGATTAATATACAAAAAAAATAAGCCCATGGATAATAACTCATATTTTCATGATATCAATTGGACGAGAAATGAGTATTTCTATTAATAAATGATTAGTAGAAGTGAAAATATTACAAACTTCCGTGTCGGCACGGTTCGGAACCAAGAAACTGAGTTCCTTCCAACTGGGCCTCCACCACTTCAATCCTCCACCAAAGGAAAGTTCATGTAAAGGAGACAAAGAGGCAAGCTCATATAAAGGAGACAAAGAGGTTCTCCATCAATAAGGGAAGAGCTTGGGGGCTAAACACTGTTGTTCAGACTTAAAGGACAAAGGGATGCAGACTCAATATGAAGTAAATAATTTCTCCAAAGTAACTTTGCTGTCAAAGTTGAATTCTCCCTCTTTTCCATAGCTCAGAATTGGCATCGTATAGCCTTCAAAATGCAACTGAAGGGCCAAGTTGAAACATTTTCAGTATATGGAAGGCCAAAGATCAGAGATCTCCTGTCGTGACATGGAAACTGGACATTTAATTTTGATTTTCTGGCACAAATCCCGATGTACGCGGGTTGTAGTGGATCAACCAGCGTATATGCTTGTTCTATAGCTTGCAAGGTGTGTACAAGTGGAAAAATATTTATTTTTGTCTCTTGATCTAGGTGGATATCAGTGGCCACCCACCTTTTTTGACTGGCTCAGAACAATTTTCTGGCAATTTTGGAAATTTACTATTTTTAGCAAGTTTTAACTTCCGAGGACATTTTGAGGACCTAAATGAAGGTTTTTAAAGATAGAGGCTATAAATTATATATTAAGGCATGATTGAGCCCCCAAAATCAATCTCCTTGACAATACCTTTCCAACGAGCTATCATACGCCTAAAACAGAGATCGTATGCAAAAGTTACAACTCTGGGAAGTTGATGTACTAACTTACCCAAACAGGGCCCACATGATTTTTGGCGCTTCATCTCCTAGGGTTAGTTTTTTGGATGTCTAGGGTTTTTTGACATTCCTGATTATTGTAAAAAAACCTTCAGAGCCTCATTGTAACCACCTTCTTACGAATCCAAGTAGTCGTCACATCTCTTCTTAGAGATAAGCTATCACCATTCTAGTGAGTCTTTCGCTCTGTATTTTTACAGTCTCTCTACATTTCTTTCATTAATAGAAATCGTGTATTATTGTATATCTATGTTTATGGTTGCATCTATGATACATTTTTGTTATATTATTGAATATCTGCGATATCTCTGTGCATTTATTTATTATATCTCCAATCTCATTTCATGCCGAAAATAATCCGGATCAGTGGTATCAGAGCAGGCTATTCTTGATCATTTTTTTTTCAGTGCATGTCCCCGACAAGGTTCGAGTTTAGAAAGTTGGGTCTCGAGCTTGTCTCTCTTGAAGAAAATCACTCTCTCACACCCAACAAACCTTCAATGGCGAAAGAAAATAAAAACGATGGAGAAAACGATCCTATCAATCTGTTGCTTGAGCAATCTCTCACGCGATAGAGGGACGAAATGATGGAGAGTTTTTCCGACATCCTTCAATGCCTGCCGATAGCATCAGGTGCATCTTCATCAAGCGGCC
>SNQJ01S0060258.1:42187-71192 GCA_010110895.2 Picea sitchensis
CAAAAATGAGCATCCCCATGGCCTATTTGGTGCCCAAATACCACTTTTTTAATGTATCTTTATTTTTTAATTAAAAATTGCCGAATTCTGACAATTTTTTAATTAACTAAAAAAATTAAAAAATCCTAGGGGGGACTTAATAAATTTCCATAAGACTCTAGGAGGATGTTTAGCATGGTAATATACATCAGAAACTAGGCTTAGATCCATGCTCAAGCCTAACCATGAGCATATACTCCAGCTCTGGAGGGATTGAATGAAAAAACTCATAAATTATAAATCGCCTGAAAATGGCAAAATATAATTAGTAAGTGAAAAAACACTCCAGAGTATAACTCACGCTTAGGACTTAAGGTGGCTAATACCTTTTACAAGTTCATCATGCAAACACCTCTTATTACAATTTTTATGGAAAATGTAGAGTAATAGGGTGGTCTTTATGACCGGCTGAACTTCTGAACTCGGAATTTTTAACAAATGATGTTCAAACTTTGGCGGCTCGTTGGAAGCCCATCTCAGTGCAACTTTGATGGATAACAAGTACTATCTCACATTCATTGATGACTACTCAAGGAAGACCTGGATCTATTTCCTGAAGACAAAGAGTGAGGTCTTGAAATGGTTCCAAGAGTTCAGAGCTCATGTGGAGAACCAATATAGAAAGAGGATCAAGGTCTTTCGGTCGAATAAAGGGGGAGAGTATTCATCCACATAGTTCATAGAATTTTGTGCCTAGCATTGCATTAGAAGACAAATGACCATACCATACAACCCCCAGCAGAACGGGGTTGCCAAGAGGAAGAACCAGGCTATCGCTGGTGCAATGAGATCCATGCTGCATGATCAAAGTTTGCCTTTGTACCTATGGGAAGAGGCAAGTGCTATTGCAGTTTACTTGCAAAACAAGAGCCCCCACAGGATATTGGGGAAGATGAATCCTGAGGAGGCCTTCACTGGTAGGAAGCCCAATGTCGAGCACATCAGGATCTTTGGGTGCTTGACCTTCTCTCATGTCGCCTCAGAGAAGAGGACAAAGATAGACCCCACAACCCACCAAGGGATTCTAGTTGGATACTCAGAGGTGTCCAAAGCTTATCGTATCTACATTCCATCACTTAGGAGAGTGGTGGTGAGAAGAGATGTCATATTTGAGGAGGATAAGGATTTTTAGAGATCTCTTGAGTCGAGAGTCAGTGTTGAGGATGATGCAGAGGCACTGATTGATGTCTCAAAGGGAGCACAGCCTCAGGTTTCCAGTACACTAGTATCAGGGGTGACAGGGTCACCATGCACAACTTCAGGGTCATAGTCAAAGGGTGTTTAGTCAGAGGGGACAGAGGCTTCATCATCTCAGAGTGGTGATACTAGCCCTGAGGGAGTTACTCTTGGGTAGAGAGACCTTACTTCTCTATTGACCACTTCAGGGAAGAGGAGACCTAGATGGTTTCAGAAGACCCTGAAGGAGGCCAAGGAGAACGTAGGAGAGCCAAAGAGCTAGATCAAAGAGAATACCTCCAATCAAATTTGGATCATATTTGGATTTAGTGAAAACTATCACAGCTACTTAGCAACAGACATTTTCACAGGTAGTGGACCAACAGTTCTAGAGAGAGGCCATGGTAGAGGAGTATGACTCCATTGTGCGTAAAAATGTTTGGGAGGTGGTTTTGAGGCCACTAGGGAAGTTAGTTGTGACTTCCATGTGGTTGTACAAAACCAGGTATGCTACATATGGAAGCATAGAGAAACACAAGGCCCGTTTTGTGGCACAAGGCTTCTCTCAGATAGAGGGAGTTAATTATGATGAGACATCCGCACCAGTTGTGAGATACACCTCGATCAGGAGCATTATTTCCATAGCGACAGAGATGGGTTGGAGCATTCACTAGATGGATGTGAAGACCACATTTCTGATTGGATTTATAGATGAGAAGGTGTACATTGAGCAACCACAGGGGTTTGAGGTGAGTTAGAGGGAGACTCATGTGTTTCTTTTGAGAAAGGCACTTTATGGTCTGAAGCAAGCTCCCCGATATTGGTATTCATGTATTGACACATACTTGCTTCAGATGGGCTTCGAGAAGAGCGATGTTGATCCTAACCTCTATTACATCATTAGAGGTGAGGACACACTCATTCTCATTCTATATGTGGATGACTTATTCATCACAGGAGCCGAGGATCTCATAGTTGGGACATGCATCAGAGTTTGAGATTAGTGACATTGGGTTGATGCACTATTTTTTGGGTATGGAGGTATGGCAGGAGGAGGGACATGCATTTCTTGGCCAGGGGAAGTATGCTACAGATATTTTGAGCAGATTTCATATGGAGGACTGCAGACCTATGTCGACACCCATGCTTACTAACTGGAAGAAGCTCAGTGCTTCAGATTCCCAGTTGGTAGATGCTACAATTTATAGGCAGCTGATCAGTTCACTTATGTATTTGGTCAACACTAGACCAGATATTTGTTTTTCCATGAACACTCTTAGCCAACATATGGTAGAGTCGAGGAGTGTTCACTGGATTGGGGCAAAACCTCTATTGAGGTACATTGCTGGTACAGTTAATTTTGGCCTAGACTATATCAAAGGTGATGGGGTCAGTTTGGTTGGCTACATCGACTCAGACTAGGAAGGATGTGCTACTGACAGGAAAATCACCTCAGGGTGTTGCCCTAGTTTGGGGTCAGGACTTCTTTCTTGCTTCAGCCAGAAGCAGAAGTCAATAGCTTTGAGTTCCTTCAAGGCATAGTACATGGTGTCCAATCAGGCCAGTTGCAAGGCTATTTGGCTTCATATGATGCTGGTAGGATTATTTGGTCATCAGATGCCACCGACCGTCATACACTGTGATAATCATAGTTGTATCATACTCTATGAGAATCCAGTTTTCTATGACCGGTTGAAGCACATTGAGATCAGGTATCACTTCATCCAAGATTGGGTTCAGAGAGGGGCAGTCCAGTTACAGTATATATCAACTGACGAGTAGATTGCAGAATCCTCACCAAGGACCTGCCAAGGGGAAAACATGTCTACTTCAGAGGCAAGATGGGCTTGGTGAGAAACACCTTCCTCGATAAGAGAGATTGTTGAGATTGTGTACCTTGGAAGGTGTTCCCCATGTGTTTGTGAGCTCCTAAACACATGTGGGAAGTACTATGTACTTTGTGCCTTATACTTTATGTCTAATTTCACTTTGACTTAGGAGATTTAAGTCAAAAGTGAAATTTGGTCATTTATGTCTAAAATGACTATTAATTCACTTTGTGGGTGAATTAGGAGACGTAAAGTGAACTTAGGGAACATAAACCAAAGTGGGTTTGAGAGTGAGATTATTATTGGATGATCTCAACCTTTGATTAGACTTGAGATGGGATGATCTCAATGGTCTATCTTTTAGTTTTCCTTATGGAGGTTCAAGAGGGGTGCAAAGGAGGAGGAGCCAATTCACTCATTTGTTCACTTGGAGAGCTTGAGAGAGAGCATGAGCATGAGGTTTCATGAATTGTTTGAGGCTAGATTGGGTGCTTCCATCCATGGAGACAACCAACGAGCTTAGGGCCTCGGTTATTTATTGGGAAGGTTCTTGCTTGGAGTAGGGCGCACTTGGTGAGGAGGGTGCATCATCAACAGGGAGGAATTTCAAAGCTTAGATTGCAATGAGGTCTGTTTCAGAGGGAGGCTACTCATCAATATCATAGTACTGTGGAGGGGTTTCTTAATCAGAGCTTCCAGTTGGCTTCTATCTCAAGTTCAATGGTATTGTCAACATTTATGGAGGGCGCACCATCCTAGGGCTCTCTTGCTTTAGTTGGACTTATGTTGTAGCTTGGATAAAGATGTTATTTTATCAAGTTCTTATATATATTGTACTTGTTGTATACCATCTCGTCCATTCTCCCTACATATACACTTATATTCCAAACCGGTTTTCCCCCAGGGGGTTTTATCCAAGGTCATAAGGACCAAAAATACCTGTGTTCATTTTCATGAGTTTAGAACTATTGTATTTTCAGCTGTAAAGATCTCTAGGTGTGTTATATATATTTTGGTATGCATGTGCTAACCTTTGGTGACAAAAACTACATGCTAGAGCACCAAAATCTCTTATGTAACCATATCAAATCAGCAAAGAAGTTTTAGAACTGTTGGTTGTTATAAAATAGCAGCAAAACCTTCATTGACAGTTGAAACTTTGAGCCAACTTGAGGTCAAAGATAAACCTAGTTGGCAGCTTGATAGGACCTGGAAAATCTTCATACAGAAGCATCATAATCTCATTTTCCCATGCTACTATTTCTCAATGTTTGGTAAGATAAGATTCCATCGGAGATAATCCATTGTTCTTACCCAGAAGTTCCATTTACCAACAAGTTATTGTGAAATTCCAACAATCTTGAGCAGAGCAGATTGTTTGACCTCTAAATGCATCGAATTGATATCTTAAAGAGTTTATGATGTTTTAGTGATAGAATGATATGAGACATGTGAACTTCAATCAAGTTACTTATGAGTTTTAAAGAAGTCTAGAAGATTCAAAACACTAATCTCAAGTTAAGTTTTCATCTTTCATTATTTGGTGAATTAGCTCCAAAAAAATTGAAAAAAAAGATATAATACTATTCACCATGTAAATCTCAGATCTATCAAAAAGGATTAAAGTGTTTTGTGATAAAACAAACTTACTGTTGATCTGAATAAACAAACCCTTAATAGAGGATCTACGCAGGGTCAAAGGATTGTCACAATTGAGCTCTTTTCATGCCCTATGCTATGATACCATGTTAGAAATTCAAGGGCAAACTAGAACAGAAATATTCTTTTAATTTTATTTACTACAGTAGATATAGATCAACAATCAATTCAAAAATTCGGAAGTAAACCAATCACAAAAATAATATGATGAATCTGAACATTATTAAAGAAAAAACAAATCTAAACATTAAATTGAACAAAAACAGATCTGATCATTAGCAACAGATCTAAACATTACCTTAGCCAAAAACAAAGAACAGATATACCTGATGTGTTGTTGTCCTCTTTATGTATGCTCAAAAAAATCTATAATAGTCATGGATCAAAACCCCCAAGGGTAGATCTTCATCATGATCTTGTGGACAATTGTGCCAAGAAGAAGTTTAAGTAGAACTCAAAAACCAATCAGGATCAAGTACAGGGCTGATATGAAAACCCCAATGACCAAACTAAGAAGTGAAAGAAACCCAATAACAGTCCTTAACAAAAACTATTCAAGAAGGGATTGTTACAATAAAATAGGTGGCAAAAGATATAAGGAAAAAAGATAGCTTGAAGGTGGCAGCAACATAGGAGGCATTAGCAACAATAGAAATAGGTGCAACAACAACAAGGAGACAAGAGTAAGATGGATAAGCACCCTTAAGGGTTGGCGGCAGCAGTGGAGAGGAAGAATAAACCCTTGGAGGTAAACCTAAGCATGTCACACCTCTTCTAAGAGAGAAGCAACACTTAAACAAGTAGCAAGGAGGGAGTCATACCCTGTACCAATAGCCAAAAGGGGGGCGGAGGCGCACCACACACCAACAGCTAAGAGGGAGCCGCACCTCACACCACAACCAAGAGGGGAGCCACACCTTACAACGGCAAAAAAATTCAAACCAAGAAGGCTCCACCAAAAACTTAGCAAGAATTAACCAAGGAGGCTGTACCCTAAGCCAGGACTGAAACAAGAAGAGGGTCGCAAACAATTCAGACCAAGAGATGCTTGGATAAGAAAGAATAAAAAAAGTGTGTGAAAGAGAGAGGAATTGGTCTTCTTTTATCATTTAGGTAATACGTTAGGGTTAACTAAACTAACCCAAACTTTAGGGTTAAATTAAAACCAAATAATAAAACAATTAAAAAATAATTAATATTTTAATTATAAAATATTAATTAGAAAGTCAAAAAGTCAAGGTGACTAGAAAAGACCAACACCACATTAAGAAGGACGTGGCACAAGCAAGGGGAGCCAACAAGACAAAATCAAAGGGGTCTTCTTCAATGGAAAAATGTCCACAAGGGTCTCATGATAACTTATAAGCTTTTATCATCCCAGCATAAGAGGAAGGTCACTAATGTGATCATGTCCTTCTTCTTAACTACTCCTAGGTCTCATGGACCATCCCAGGAGAGAAGAAGATCACACATCGTCTCGTATTGGTACTTAACCAAGAATTGTCTGGTCCCAGACAAAGATACCCTAGAACACATATGGGGGCCCTAGATCACCACTAGGGTCTTATCCACCAAGGTACACAACCAAGGATCAATCCAAGCACAAGAAAGGATTCCCTGGAACACATCCAGTGGCCCTAGAACACATCTAGGGACTTATATCATCAAATTGCTTGGTCCTTGACCAAGAATTGCCTAGTCCCAAACCAAGATACCCCATAACACATATGGGGGCCCTAGATCACCACTAGGGTCTTATCCACCAAGGTAGACAACCAAGGATCAATCCAAGCACTAATCAAGGATTCCATGGAACACATACAGGGTCCCTAGAACACATCTAGGGATTTACATCATCAAATTTCTTGGTCCTTGACCAAGAACCCCAGCAATACATTGGGGCCCTCACTAGGGTCTTTTTCCATCGCTCTAACTGCTTGGTCCCAGACCAAGAACCCTAGGAGTGTACTGGGGGCCCTAGATATCAGCTAGGGTCTTTTCCATCCTCTCGGAGAATAGCTCTTGCAGCTGCTTAATTTTAACACAAATTATCTTATTGTACAAGGCTTGGACACAACAATTTGAACTCAATGAACCTTCCCTTGCTCTTATTAGTTATATGAACCTAGGTTTCAACTGAATCTTTCAACATAAGGCAATGCTCCTATATGTTTATATTCAACTCCCATTCCACTTAAATATCATTCATGTAAACCTATGTAATATGGCAATTATGTAACACAAAGTATGAATGGCCTTTACTTCAACATATGGAATTGTTATCAATTCACACTAATAATATTTGAGATGGCTGCACCAAACATATGAATAATACAATCCACCAAAGGAAAAATATGATTATGAACCAAAGGAATTACCTCACACACATCCAACGCATGGAATGGAGGAGAGATTCATTGGTTTTTGGCCACACTTGACATCTTGTAGCACAATTTCCCATTTTGAGATCATCCAAAAATTATGCAAACGCCCAAGCAGCCAAGACAGGTTGAATACAACCTGTATGGCCCTGTTATCCACTAGCTTGTGGATACATTCCCCTCACAAGTGTATGTCCTGAAACATATTAAACAATTCTATGACAAAAATAGAACAGAAGGATTGGAGACCTGGTATACTGTGTGAACAGATTCTGCATCTGTGATTATCTATTCAAGGACTGGTTTATCTAATTCAAGAAGATTCTTACTTCCAGTTCATTAAATGAGAGTATGAATATGTGAGAATCTAGTGAACAAATGAACTAGTGCAACCTTCAAAATTGGGATATTTGAAAGCTTTACAAGAGTCCCTTAAATGAGTCTGCAATCAAACTGAAATATGAAGTAGATAATTGAAAAGTGTGAGTGAATCAACACCTTCATCATTTGCTCATAGTAGAAAAGGAAAATAGTTCTCTAGCTGTTGTTGATTGGTTGTCTCCATTGACTTCTGTCAAATCTCGAGATCACCACAAAGATGGTGAGCCAGGTTCTTGTCCTGTTAATGTTTTGAGTATCATCTTTGAGAATTGTGCAAGTCAGTTTTGTGAAATGATAATCAAGGAAATATATTGCTGGAAGATGATAATGTTGAGGTAATTAGTAAGAATCCTAGTAAAGGGACAATACAAGGAGGTGGCATTTTGGAAATTAAGGATAGAACTAGCACTGACTTTATTGTCAAGAAAATTCAGATGTTTTGCCAATGATAGTGACTACTGAAGGTTTAGGTGACAAGGACATCGTCAAGGAGCAAGAAAATAGATTACTCTGTAATGAAGTGGCTAGGAAATCTACCCTGGTTTCCAGTTAGGTTGACTTTGAGTATGATATAACTCAGGTGGATAAACATAATTGAGAGGATATTGTAAAAGGAGCCAATAAATATTGTGCGAGGGCAAATAAATTATTCCAAACACTTTTGCAGTGCATGGTTGGCCTCAAGTTTACTATCCCTAAAGAAGGAAATCAGTTGCAGCTGTTAATACTTTATAAATCAAGTGGGTACTCATTTAAATTGAAATACCCATTTGTTGAAAATGATCCACATCTTAAGAAAAATGGAGAGCCACTCTATCACAAAGTCTCTCTAGGAACATTGCAGAAAATTGCTCCAGCCTGGATAAAAAAGAGGCTAAGACAGCGCATAAAACAGAGATATTTGTACATGATGAAGTGGACAAGTAAATGCAGAAATTATAGCAGGCTGAAATTGCAAAGGGCACCTAACCTATGGTCTTCATGAGCTGTGAGATACACACACACACACACACACATACACACACACACACACACACACACATTTGAGTGCTAGAATAAATTGTGCTGAGCCGACCTGTGATGGTGCTTGAATTAGGGCCAACTTGTGAAAATATGGATGATAATTTGAAGGAGCATTTGGGGTTTGTACACCATCAGTTGGAGGAAGTATAGAAGGTTTTCAATGACAAGTTGGAAGACTTATTAAAGGATCCATGCATGTTGAAGGGCCTTTGGAGGCTGGAGGCTGCAACAACACCCCCACTGTCCCCTCATTTGTGGAAATAAGTCACTATTGCGGGTTTCTGCCCCTTAATTTTGTACATATGGCTTGAGAATCCCTTCTTTTCTATATTTTAGGATTAATTAATTGAAGAAGAGAATCTTTTGCCCCTCCATAGGCTAGATTAGGGATTTTATTTTATTTTGAAGGAAGTTGAGCACCTCCCCTATAAATAGAGGTGCACTTCTTCTCATTTGGACACAACAACTTGAGGGAGAAATCCCTTAAGAGATCAGAAATTTCTAAAAAAAAAATCGATGCTTTGCATGGAGGATTAAAGAACTTGATTGATGAGATCATTTTGCAAATGTTTTTCTTGTCTTTGGTGAATGATCTATGAAGCTAGAGTTTCTTCATGTATGGTGACTTGATTAAGTGTTCTTCTTCAATTTTAAGTGTTGGCTCATGATATATTATGGTGGACACTCTATTAGATGGTTAATAGTTGCATGGTATCTTGTATCCTTGGCTCATTTTGTTGGAAACCCTAAGGAAGGATAGTGTTTATCCCCTTTCCTTACTTCATTCATCTTAAACTTTGTTGAAGCATCTAAGACCTAGCCTAGGGATTAATATTGTTTATCCCACTAGACCTTGTCTTGGCTAGTTTCTAGTCCTAGTGATTAAGATTGTTTATCCCCCTAAGGCTTGACCTAATTTCCTTTTGATCTTGTGCTAGAAATCAAAGAAAACATAAGACGACATTAGGGATTGTGAGGGTACACCCCTAACTTGTTTCCCTAAAGGATCATACCTAAGGATTGTGAGGGTACATCCCCCTAGGTTCAATCCTTAAGATTTCTTAGTTGTTTGTCCTCTATTAAAGTTGTCATTGCATTGACTCCATTTCCCAATGAAAAGACACTAATCTCCAGTCCTATGATCATTTTCATACTCTAAAGCTACCCAAAACCATTTTTCCTAGACTTCACTCTCCACATCGTCTTGANTAGACCTTGTCTTGGCTAGTTTCTAGTCCTAGTGATTAAGATTGTTTATCCCCCTAAGGCTTGACCTAATTTCCTTTTGATCTTGTGCTAGAAATCAAAGAAAACATAAGACGACATTAGGGATTGTGAGGGTACACCCCTAACTTGTTTCCCTAAAGGATCATACCTAAGGATTGTGAGGGTACATCCCCCTAGGTTCAATCCTTAAGATTTCTTAGTTGTTTGTCCTCTATTAAAGTTGTCATTGCATTGACTCCATTTCCCAATGAAAAGACACTAATCTCCAGTCCTATGATCATTTTCATACTCTAAAGCTACCCAAAACCATTTTTCCTAGACTTCACTCTCCACATCGTCTTGATCTTCCTTGTTCTAAGTCCTAGCAATATTAATCCATGGAAACCCCCTTGAGCTGAAGGAGAGTTGGACTGAAGTGAAAGAAGGTTGGTGAGGTGACAGTAGCCTTCCCTCGATTACGCAAGATTTCTTTTGAGCTTTCAGATTTTAGCTCAATAAGTGTGAACTTGTGCGATAACAGGCCCCATACAACCTCTCTACCAAAAATAAAACAATCGTACAACCTCCCAAGAGATGAGAATTGATTTGTGCATCTATGGAACGACTTCGTCATGTTTGTTGGGCTATATATTGACCCTCAATAAGCCATAGGAAGCCAGATAAACCTATAAAACTTAACAGGAAGCTCACAACAACTAGGGTAAACCACGGTGGCGAATTTCCTTACTTCCAACAATCAAATTCACAAGAAAATCAGATTTAGAAACTCCCTCCAACATTGCAACATCCAAATAATGGTGTCCACAAATCTCCAATCTCAAAAATAAACCAACAATGGAGGATAAAGCGTTGTTGCTACCCTTTAAATGTTAAGGTGAATGCATCTACGAAGTAAAACACAGAGCAATGACATGAAATAATTATCACGCCATTAAAATAACTCAAACAACAATTTAAATACAATGCAACAACCATCAACTCATAAACATAAATTAGCAAAGAAAATCAAACAATTCACACACCCATTAACACTATGTATACCCCATAAACCCAAATGGGAAAACCAACATTCAATTGGCATCAGCGAGGCTCTCTTATTATTCAACAATGTGCAGGTAGTAGGCTCTCTGGTTCATCTTCACGCTTCACAAGGAAATCTGGGCACCATTTCCTTCACTCTCTAGCAATGAATCCCTCTTCCTTTGTGGGGAATTGGTATATAAGAGGATGGCTCAGCTAGGGGATAGTCAGAAGGTCAAGCACCCCCAACCCTTCAGCTTCCCCAAGCTCTTTGCTCCTCTCTTGTATTTTCTCTTTATTACATTCAAGGAGAATTATCATGCTTTTATTTTTTAAATACATGATATATATAGATAGATAGATACACACTCACACACACAGACACTTTTCCTTGCAACTTTACATTTCATATGGTAGCCTTATGATATGATATTTTAATGCAATGGTGGACACCAATCTGATGGCATGGGGACCTTCACACTAACAACCCAATATCTTTCATTCATAGCCTTGAACCTTTCCCATGTCAATCATCGTAGAGCCTATGCCAATAGCCATATCACTTTGTGCAGATCTGATTCAGATAACAATACGGTCGAGTATGAGGGCTTGTTACTTGGAGTTAGGATGGAAAATGATAAAAACATCAAAGTATTGAAGATATGCGGAGATTTTGATCTAGTGGTGCAACAAATTACTAATCAATGTTCAGCAAAAAATGAAAGGCTTAAAAGTTACCATAATGCAATCAGGGATTATATTGACTTCCTATTATTGTTGTGCTTAGAGAGCAAAAATTTAAATTCCATCACTGATTTGATGGATGTTTCAACTTCTAAATTGCAGCTCTCTCACTTCAAAGGTGTCAAAATGGAATTTGTTTTAGACCTATAAAGTCTAATAATGTTAACCATTGGCACATATTTAGGGATGAGGAACATATTCCTAGATATTTGCATAAGACTTTGCTTTGCATATTTTGATGCAACAACTGAAATCAGCAAGGGAAAAGATTAACATAGTGGATACAAAAGAGGATTAGCCAAGAAAACATCTAACAACCAATAAAATACCCAAGGGCTCAATTTCGCTTAAGACAATGTTTGACCAGGATTATGGGACAAACTTACATCATGATCATATTAGTGTTACTGCTGATTTTTTCTAGATTAATATCGGTACCTCAAATAGACCCAAGATCAATCCCCGAGGTGTAGGACAGTCGGTGACGGAGTGTGTTGTTAAGCCACTCTATGTTGAAAAGTCACCGATTCGAAACCTGCGGGGACAAAAACTCCAACCATGTTAAGGGTTGGTGTGGCTCAAGCCGGGTGTGATCCCCAGGTAACTTTGACAGCTTAGATGCCCCTGAGTTGCAGTTTCTCAAGCCAAAGGTTAATCCCGCTACCAAGAAGGTCCGGACAAATTAACAAACAAACAAAAAAAAATAGACCCAAGATTGTAAAGATTGGAAAATCATGCACACCTCTTGGATGGAAAAATATCTAAGATTTATTAGAGAATTCCATGATGTTTTTTCTTACAATTATGATGATATAAAAGCTTGCGTCATTAATGTTTTTAAGCATGTAATCCCTTTGAAGAAATATGCCAAGCCATTTCCATAGAAGCAAATGCCCATCAATCCTAAGTTTGCACCCATCATTCAAGAAGAGATTTAGAAGATGTGTGATGCCCAAATCATTTCTCCTATCAAGTGTTCTAATTGGGTCACTAACATTGTATCAATATGCAAGAAAAGCAGTGAGATAAGCTTGTGCATTAATTTTCAGAATCTGAATATCATATCATTAAAGGATAATTACCCCTTAACTAATATGGAGTAGTTGTTGTATAAAGTCACAAGAGTTGAGATGTTATCAATGCTCAATGGATTTTCAGGGTACAATCATATTTTAGTGGAAAAATAAGATTATCATAAGACCGCTTTCACTACCCCATGGGGGACTTCCGCATAAATGTGCATGCCCTTCAATCTAATCAATGTCAATACTAACTTTCAAAGGGCCATGGATCATGCTTATCTGGTTAATCAGATTATTTTTCTTTATTAGGATGATCATACTATTTTTTTCTAAATAGCGGAACAACCGTGTTGATCACTTGAGAAAGATCTTTGAGTGATGCAAACAGTTTGGCATTTCATTGAACCCAAAGAAATCATTTTTTAATGTGACTGAAGGCAAACTTTTGGGCCATGTCATAAATAAAGAAGGGGTAATGATCGATCCATCTCAGGACATTCACTTGCCACAGAGTAAAAAACAGATTCAATCTTTCTTCAATAAGATCAACTTCATAAGAAGATTTGTCCAAATTTTGTTGAAATTACTAAACCTATTTAAGATTTTCTCAAGAGAGATCAGAAGTTGGTTTGGGATAAATTAAGAAAGCAAGCATTCATTGACATAAAGCAAGGAACATCAAGTGCCCCTATGTTGGTGAGCAGAGCGAGAGCATTTTTTATATAAAATGCATTTTTATATATTATAATGCATTTATATTAAAAAAAATGCAAAATGCCAAATTAGTGGCATAATATATGAAAATATACATATTTATGCTACTTGTAGATAAGAATCAAGATAAAATAAGTTAAGATAATTCTATTGATATCCAACAAATAACCACAAATAAGTCAATGGGACTGCTAAGTACAAAAGTATCAATACACTGTGGGACTGCAATGACCACTCCTATAGAAACCAAAGACAAATTTAATCTAAGATGTAAACTCTCTATACTAAGAAAGAAATAAGTGCTACTGGAAGAGCCAAATATACACAAGAACCACTAAGGTTTTAAAAGATAAAAACAAAAGACACCCTAGGGGGGAAATGCCTAAGAGGAGGGCACAAGGGTAGTGCTCCCTGTATCTATTGTATGAAGAAGAGGAGGAGATATTGCTACATTATTATGAAGTTAGAAATGTCATCCACGGTAGATTAATGATTAACCATTCAAGAATCAACCATCTATCAATTACAAACATAAAAATTCCTAAACCATATAATAGGAAGTAGACCATTGATTTATGGAATGAAATAGGTTATCCACCAATTGTCAACATGACCAAAGAGTTATGTTTACAAAATAGGCCACCTACATAAGTTCTAAAATGATAATTTAACTTAAATGTGAAGACCGAACGGTTTGGCACAAATTCCAAGGTCATTTCCAACTGCAGTAAAAAATAATTTTCAAAAAAATTTGAGATCTATTCCAGCAGCTCTGAAGGTCATTTCTAAAAGCAATGTAGCAGATCTCAACACTAGAAATATTGTTTCCATCACAGTGGAAACCATCAACACACTACCTGAGGCACACCTGCTGGGAACATTCAGACAATAGTTTAGCAAAAATTTTGAGATAAAAGCATCACCTTCAACTCTGTTTATCTGGGAAGCAACCCAGGCAGCAATTTCGGGAGGTGTTTCCAGCAAAGAAGGGTGTTGTCATGAGGGACATAAACAACAGTCTCAGGTGCTGATTTCAATAGGTATTTTCAACAAAGTATGAGGAACTCATATCAGTTATTAACAACAGCAAAAAGGCACACCTCACTAGAAGAATTTGATGGAAAATCAATGGGTTATTGGAGTATTCAATTTCTGGAAACGCCTCTGACAGTATAAGGTGCATTAAATGAGAAGAAGGGCAATGTTTTAGTGAGGGTTACATTCTCTATTCATGGAAAAAAAGAGAGATAAAATTATTTTCAGCATGAAGGCGCATTTAATAGGCCTCTTACATCCCATTTTCAGCAACCATTTGGGTGCACTGCACATGGAGTTACTTTCACCATTTCTAGAACTACATTTTTGACAGCAGTTACAATCCTATTTATGGGCAGCATTAGAGCACATCACTTAGAGAGGCTACTTATCCTATTGGTGGCAGCATTGATGGTGAGCTAATGGGAAGAATTGAGAATGCATCACATTTAGGAGTTGTGATCATTCAATAGAGGGCACTCATCCCAAGACACTCATTAACACAAGATCGTTGATGGTTGGACATATGTGAAAGGCATTTATTCTACTTGTAATAAGATGGGTATAAATGTGGCAACTTGGTTCTGAATGATCTGTGTGGTTCCAAATTTGACATATGGATTTGTTGGGTCAAAATTGCACCTCCTGTTTCTTGCTCAAAAAATAAAGTAGTATGAAATCAAAATGGTTTTGGATAAGGTTTGTACATTTGGTATAAAATGGGAAACAATACTACATTTTGGGTAGCATACTATGTCAATGGCAACATTACCATTGGAAATTTCCCATTGACTAGGGCAACAACTCCAATTCTATCTCACAATTGTTCTCAGACAACAATGACAGAGAATGAACACACACTGAGGGGCTTACTAAGTTTGTTGGGAGAGCCTTTGGGACTAAGAATGGCATGATTGTCATACTCAAGTTGGTTGGTTACATGGTAGGCAAATTACCACAATTCATTCCAAATTTGGGAATATTAACCATGGAAGTTTGGAGTATTTGAAGGTACAACCATATACACTAAACTCACAACTACAACCACAACCAAGATAACTATACATCTTGAAACAAAATCTCATTTCAAATAAAACATATACACTATATCTCAGTAATAAATCCTACAACAACAACAACCAGTTACTCAGATTACATCATTCACCAACATAATCATATGATACTTCCCCATAACCATTCTCTACCCTAGTTAGAACTTAGAACAAGTTTACTACAATAAGATAAAAACAAATTAATAAAGAATTAATTTTTAACAAGTGACATTTGTCTTACTTCTGTAGATTTGAAATCTTATATTTATTTTATTTTAACTCTAAAATCAAAATAAATGTAAACCAAAACTACTACTCTCCTTCCTAATAACATTATAGATATTGAAAGCCAAGGTTGTTGAAGTTAAGAAAGATTGCACTCTCTTTTCTTGTCAACGTCTAGGTTTCATAAGTTTTTAGGTGCACAACCAAATGGGCCAATACTTTTCAACTATAATTACTTCTTTGTTGTTTTTAGGCTTCTTGTAATACTTTTCAACTATAATTACTTCTTTGTTGTTTTTAGGCTTCTTGTAAAAGACAAATGATTAAAAATGTAAGTTCTTTTCTTGTCAACATCTAGGTTTCATAAGTTTTTAGGTGCACAAGGAAATGGACCAATACTTTTCAACTATAATTATAATTACTTCTTTGTTGTTTATAGGCTTATTGTAAGCAGTGATGATTAGAAGTGTACTTTTCGTAATTTTAATTGTATGGAGATGATAAGCAATATATTAAAGATCTATGTAAATAAAGAATTTTGGCTAGAGCCATTTATAAGTAATGATTTTAAAACCCAATTCATGAAGATAAATTTTAATATAAATTACAAAGAATGTTACTCGATTAAATGCGTCATCTACTGGTTGAACTATTTTCTCCCTTTTTAAAATACAGAGAATCACAGAATCGGTATCTACCTCGAATAGCTATTAGAAAAACTGCAATTAGCTACAAGTTGAAGCTACTTGGGATGGTTGATTGTGCGGTCCACATATGTGAGTTCATTACGTGTGGTTGGCTCCACAAATATAGTCTCTAGGCTCAGAAATTCATCCGTGCCTTGCCCCACCCTGGAGAAATGCATGACCCTCATAGATATCTGAAACCCTCGATCAAAATCAAAATGCTTTTCCAATAGCGTTTCTACATTTGGGTAAATCAAAATCAAAATACTTTGGGTAGTTTTAGCATTTCTACATTTTGAGAGTAATGGTATATAAAGGTCGATTGGTCTTTGGTCTGAGCCAACACCAACAACTGGTAGTGAGCCTTTCGCTCTATTAAATTCCCTCGAGTGTAGGCGTACCTCCGTCAATGTGTGCTTATAATATTATATATTAAAGTTCACAATCACTTAACCAGAAAGAAAGAAAGAAAGAAAGTATTTTAATATCCACCAGGCTAAAAATAGCCTATGGGATGCATTGTTTTTCCATCCGCTTTTGTATTCGGCCCTTTCCGAAGTTTTGGCCAATAATTGCTCCCAAAATTTTCCCTCGCTACAACAAACTCTTTGTGGAATAGATTATCCCAAGAATTAGCCGCCATAATACCTGCATAATTTTCCTCGTACGCCTTTGAGGGCCTCCCACATTCTAAAATGAAATGTTTTTCTGTTTCCACTTTTCCTGACGAGCACAAAATACATGCACTCTTTCTTCCCACCTTTCTTGGCCTTTTCCATTTCCCTCGCTTCACAAACGGATTTGATGTAGAGAAAGTTAGTCCCACTGAGCACACAATTTTAGACTGGTAGTGCTATTGGCCCCTAGTGTACTTTGCTACTGGTTATGAGGGGTTAATCTCTTCAATGTAGTAATTCTTCTTTCTCCCTAGCTCTTTTCTCCCAAGTACGTTTGTGGTACTTATCCATAACAAAAGTTTTATCTCTTTACTCTCTGTAGGACACATGCTCAAGCAAATGCCCCATTTAATAAACCATTTGCTATTTTGTTGCATCCAAGTCTTCTTTCTTTTGCACAATCGGTCACTAAACACAACCTTAGCTTATCTCTTCCATTTGTTTCAATTTTTTTTCAATACCTTATGACTCTAATTCATAGCAATTGTTTTAATAGGGGTGGCAGCCCCTATTTCACTTAGCATGATATCATAAGGAACTATACTTTTAATTTGAATTTGTTTGTAATCAACCATTTCAATTTTCTCAATTTTGTTTTACTGCATATCGGTTGTGCTACTGGACCATAGTTCACAACCGTAGAGGATCACATGAATCACTAGAAGCCCAAAAAGAGTTAGAGTGGTTTTCAGTCCCACAACTCTCTACACCTCGCTTTTGAAAAGAATAAAATGCTTTCCAACCCCTAAAGTTCTTTTTCTTTCTACAACCATCCCAACTTAAATTTCAGTTGAAGTCAATTTCGAGGTATTTGTAGTCTGCAACTTCTTTCAGAATGTTTCCTTCAAAGTAGAATTTATGTTGCTTATGTTTTCTTTTGGGTGATTTTGTGATAAGGCTTTTTTTTGTATGCAGATGACCTTATATTGATTTGCATCCCCACCCTTCTAATGCTCAAGGGAACATAAGTGATTTTGCAAACCAAGAGTTGATTTAACAATCAAAATAAGGTCATTCATGCATACAAAAGAAGCCTTATAACTAACTTGCCCAAATGGATACCTTCACCCCCTTGCAAATTTAGCCACTCTTCAAGCTTCTCAATATATGAACCCAAAAAGGGTAGAAGACAATGGGCAACCTTGCTTGACCTCGAAGTATCGGCTTCTAAACTTTTCGTAATGTACATGTCAAGTTCTAATTTTGACTTCAAATTCTCTATACATCCTATGCACAGTTGCTGTCAAATGCCTGGGAACCCCGATTTCCTCCATTCTGCTCCAAAGCTATCCCTAGGAACCGTGGTCAAAGGCTTTTCTAAAATCAACAAAGCAACAAAAACTTCTCTTCCTTTTCTTCCCAATCTTTTTCAATGATGTGCCTTTAAGTTATGCAATGATCAACCGTGGGAATGTTTAGGTCTAAAACCGCTGCCCTTTAGCACGTTTATCACTTTCTTCTGCCCACTTGCTGATTTTCTTTTCAAACATGCTTCCAAATAACTTTGAAAACAAGGGTTTGTCAATTAGGTTCTGTGAATTTATGATTGACTGCCACCACTCTTTGAAAAGAGGAATACATACTAGTTGGTCCAACTGTGGGGAACCCTTCTCAGACATGATGTTGTTGAAAATTTGTGATGTGAGGTGAAAGAATTTTAAGCCCCACTTTAGATACTCCACTTGGAGTTCATCTAAGTCTTTGCTTTTCCAATGCCCAACCCTCTTGATACCCATCTCTAACTCTTCACAGTGCAAGAGGTAGAGATGGGTATCAATGTTGACCAAGGGAGGAGGGTCAACCTGGGATCCTGCTCACATAAAGCTGTCTTGCATAGTCTAACCATTTAGAAGTTGTAATGTTGTTTTCAGTTTGCACCTTTTTGGTTGGAGCTCCTTCCAAACAGTTTGGGGTTATTTTTCCCAAGGAATATTAGTTCTTCTCTCCTCGAGACCATGAAATCAGCCCTTTTCTTTCACTCATCTACTGGTAAGCTTTGAGCTTTGTGTTATCCTTGTTTGATTCCTTCAACCTTCTTGTTTTGCATTCCTTCGTCAAACCAAGCATTAACCTGAAAAGTAGTTTGTTTTAGACTTCTTAATTTTTTTTCTCTCTTTTGCATTCAGCTAGTGCGCTTTGAATTAAATGTGTTAATCTATGACTGTGAAGGCCATGAAAATGAGATTTGCTCCTTCTTGAAGAGCCTCTCTAATGTTTTTTTGAAGTTATTACAATTGAGTCAAAAGAATTCTGCCATTTGGGGATTTTGTTGAACACACTGAATTTTTTGACCCTAATTACTTCTTTTCGTCCAAGAGAAACTTAAATAAATTGGCTTGTGATCCCATTTTAAGTCCCAAATTTGATCTCCAATCAACACTTCTCCATTTTCCCACACAAGTTACGTGAGCAAATTGCATAATCTACTACACTTGCTCCATTGTGGGTATTGCAAGTGAAATTACCTGACTTTTCCCATTTAGTCAAACCATTACAAATGATTAAATCGAAAGCCCCACATAGCTTAAGCAATTGTTCTCCAAAGAAATTGCGCCTTTATCCTCTGAAATTTGTTCACACTGATGATTACTCTCTTCTACAAGCCAGATAGGGTCACCGTCTCTTTGCAACAAAGAATGCTAGCTTGTTCACCGGCAGCTCTAGCATTGAAATCCCCCACTAAGTGACTTCACCTAGTTGAGAATATATTGCAATATCTCTTTTTAAGGCTGCAAAGGGATCCTTGTGGTCAAGCCCTCTACTTTAGTAGATTTTTGAAACTTGCAACGCAAAATAAGTATGGCCGCAATTGATGTGATTTCTATTTTCCTCGATATTTTAAGCCAGACAAATTGCTTATTTGGGTCTTTTTTTCTAGCTGAATGAAACAACATTCTTTTTCTCTTACTAATACCATGATACCCCTGTGCCCTTTGCTATTCTCTGTTGCCTTGTTCCACACCGCTATCTTCCAATACCCTTCAAACAAAGGTGTCTTGCACCCTTCATGCTCATGTGTTTCTATGAGGCAATTATGTCTCTATCTTCTACAATAGGTCCTAACCCAGGCCCTCGTCTCCATGGGTAACCCTGCAGTTCCAACAAACTAATCTTAAGGAAACCCGGGTATGATTTGATTGCTATTTGTTTTAGCATGCAAGACTCATAGTTGAGTCTTTGTCCCTGCTTGCCATACTGACCTTGCTTCCTCATTTCTGCTGAGGAGTTTACATACCTCTTCTTTGTTATTGTCTTGTTGCCTTGTTTTGAAAGGAGGTTCAAATTATGCTTATCACAACTTTTACCTTTATAAATCCATGCTCTTTTTTCCCTCATCTCTTGCTGCCCTAACTTTTATCATCTCTTCTCTCCTTTCCTCTTGTTTTCTTACAGTTAAGTATTCTTCTAGAAAAAAACCGAGAACCCTCAAGAACTGCTTCCTGCTAAGAATGATCTCTTTATCACACAAGTTGGGCATGATGAATTCCCATGGATCCGCTCTCTCAAATCAAGTGGCTTAATGTACTCTCCATGCTTGAAATATTTGGCCTTACCATTGGAGCTATTCCTTCTTTCAAGAAGTCTCTTGCAAGGTCAAGAGTGCATTCATTTTTCCCATAATCTTTCACCTCTTTAATAATTATGTTTGTTGCCTCAATGTCTTTGTTTTCTCTATCTTGCATGTTGTCAAACTGAATGTTTCTTTCTCCTTCCTCTTAGCAAGATTGCTAATAATTTGAGCCCAAGATTTAGAGAGTTTTGCGGAATCTACTTTCCTCTCTTCTCTTGATGTATTTTCATTGTTGTCTATTTGGGTAACTACTTTCCCTTTATCCCGAGATGGCTTCACATTCATCACCTCTATATTCTCCACTGCACTTTTCTTCATGTTTTGCACTTCCTCTTTCATGCGTTGCCATTCTGTTTTTCCCATTCAGAGAGCTTCCTGTAGTAATGACACTTGCTCCTTCATAACTTTGTTGTTTTCTGCTAAATCCTTGTTTTCGGCTATTATTCTATGGTTTGTACAATCTCTTTCCAACTCTTAGCTTCTACTACTTCCAACCCTCTTTTACCTTTAAATCAGCTCTTTTCTACATAAAGATTAGATGACCAAGTGAGAGGTGTGTGATGTAGGACTATATAAGGCATAATCATCAATGACTTTTCCTTTTCCTTAGACTTGTTGCCACATACTTGTAAAGAGGACTTGTTTGAATGTTCTTTCATAAGGACCTGAGTACTTTCTCTTTGAGACCTTTTTTTTCCCTTGTCTGCTCCCATTTCAGAAGAGCTAGTCTTCGTTTTAAAATACACCAGTACTGTTTAGCATTAACCCAAACCCACTTTTTCGCTTAATGATGAGGCAATTTTCACTCTGCCTATACTTCTGTTTGTTTCACTCGGTTCTAAAGTTTTTTGCCCCATTGTCATGATGCTATTAAGGGAAATCAAAGTTTGCCCAAAACTGACCCTCTGTTTTGTGCTTAACCCTTCACTATCTGTTGGTTTGACCGCTGAAAACTTGTTGCTCTGCCCATTGTCCCTGTTAGACCATTGTCCTTGTACTTTGTTAGCCCATTGTCCCTCAAGTTGAGCCCACTGTCCCTGTTCCTTGTCCCTGTCCCTATCCCTAAATGTCTGCTACTGCCTTTAAAACATCATGCATTTGATTCTTGTTATTGAGAGCTTTCTTCAAACAATTTGCATAACATTTTGAGGCCAATCAACTGGCTTCAACTGGGTTTGTATTTATGTGGCTGTCACGTAAAAATTGTTGAGATATGTGGTCCTGTAGGTGGCAGCCTGTTGTAGTTGCGCCCAGATAAATATCATCAACCTGTAAATGTCGAAATTTGCCCAGCAAATGATATTGCAATCATTCTAGAAGTTAGGAATAATTTTGTAGTTGCTCACCACTCTATGCAACCTTGTTGGCCACCATACAATGCTCAGATCAATCCCTCCTCACCAGAACTATTCCCAAACTCAAATTTAAACACCTCACGACTCAGGGAAACGCTCATTCAGTAGATAATACACTCAGCATGTAAGAGTAGCGCCCCGCAATTGGAGAATGCGTCCAACAAATGGAGAATGCGCCCAGGTGAGATGAATCGCCTCTCCCAAATCATTAGTGTCTGCTGAATTTGTTATATGTACAATGAGTGCCTGGGCAAATATATGAATATGAATATGCTGTCACAAACACAGAACACAGTTCAGTGGAGAGAATGCAGAGAAGCATTGACTTATAGTTTTATTTTGATGTATAGAATGTCTACATACCTCAAACAACGAAGTAGTGGCCTGTAAGCCACCATTAACGGCATTGCACGTACACCAACATTTCATTGATGGTATTCTATCTTTTTGGGCACGTCACTGCAAACCATTTACACATCTTTTAGCAAGATAAAAAGTAGGAGAAAAAAATCTTCGCACGTACTGTATTAATTATTTTCTCATTTTTTTGGAACACAAGTACCAACAGTGTGTACTTACCCGGAGTAGCGAAGACAGAGGCGCAAGCCTGTATTAAAACGTGAGAGAGAAACCAATGAAGGAGCTCAAACTCGGTTATAGAACACTGCAAGTGCAAAAAGTTTAGTGGGGAAAAAATTATGAAAACACAAACACAACGTTCGCAAACACAAAACACAAACACAAAGTTTAGTGGGGAAAAACAGAAAACACAAAACACAAACACAACGCTTTTTATTTTATTTTATTTTGAAAGTTTTTTTTGAGTAACCTTTATGATATATTGTGTTTGCTTCATCATCTTAATATTATAATTATCAAAATGTTAGATAATATTATAAATATTTGGAATTGATATACACCACAAACCCAATTGGAATTATAGCATTGAGAAAAGGATTATTGGGGATGGAAAGCTTATTGTGAGCTTGAAAATAATTGTAAATCAACTAATCTTTGAAGTTGATAAGAAAAACTTCTTTGAGACTCTGTTACACCTGTTATTTTTATGGATGTGAAGTCTGGGTTGTAGTATCTCTCGTGGAATCCTAGAGAAAGATAAAGCAAATAAAAAAGCACTTATAACCTATAATTTCGTAAAATTAAAAGAAATATCATCCCATCCTCCTCACAGTAGAGAACAAGCCTCCCCATTGAGAGCATGGCTATGACTAGATACCTAATGTATAAGAACAAGTTAAACAACATGGAAGACAAGAGGCTACCTAAAATTGTTTTAAAATCAAGTCATAACCACCATCAACTCAAGCTAGGATGTTTAAGTAAAGATTTTGGCTAAACTATTTGGGAATCAAGGAAGAAACCATTTTGTAGAATAAAGATACAAAAAAAAAAAAAAAAAAAAAAAAAAAAAAAAAAAAAAAAAAAAAAAAAAAGAGATAAAGGAAAAAAAAAGAAAATTAAGGTATTATAAAGATGTAATCAACCCTAATCTAGGAAACCAAAATTATCTATCCTCAAGCTTTGCCAAGGTAAAGAAAAAAACATTGCTAAGATAAGAACAAATTCTCAATGAGCTCCATAATGAAATCCTACATGCTATCAATCCCTAAAATGCCGCAGGATGAAAGAGTGTATCATCTTTCTGACACTAAGAAGGTATTAGAAAAATGGTCACTTTCTCTTAGATTGTCTAGCCTATAACCCATATTAGATCTCATTTTCAAAATATTGATCACACTACCAACCTTCCTAACCTCTTAACTCAACAAAAGTATGGTGATCTTGAAAGTTTCTCTTTGAAAAGCTCTTAATGTTTTCTGAGCACAGAAACAAAATTATAAAGAATCACAAGTAATCACTTACTATCTTGTCTCGATAGACCACTTTCTCTTTCTCTTTCTCTTCTTCTTCTTCTTCTTCTTTCTTCTTTCTTCTTCTTCTTCTCTCTTCTTCTTCTTCATCATCATCATCATCATCATCATCATCATCATCATCAACGATCATCATCATCATCATCATCATCATCATCATCAATACTTCATCATCATCATCATCATCATCATCATCATCATCATCATCATCATCATCATCATCATCATCATCATCATCATCACTCATCATAATCATCAATATCATCATCATCATCATCATCATCATCATCAAAATTTTAATATAATATTAAATTAAGAATAAATAATATTTTATAAATCACAATAACTATGTTTTAAAAGAAAAAATTAATATAAAAAAATATTTTAATATAAATCATAATACCCTCTTATAATTATCAAAACATCTATGTTTTAAAAGAAAAAATTAATCTAAAAAAATATTTTAATATAAATCATAATACCCTTTTATGTAGAAGAAAAATATTAATGTAAAAGGATATTTTAATATAAGATTATATTTTGAAAAGATACACTATCAAAATTATTTAAAATTAATAACAAGCAATTGGCATCCTTTAGAAAGGAGAATATTAATATAGAAAGACATTTTAACATAGGGATACTTTGCAAACAAAATATATCATCAAAATACATCAATTTTGAATTGAAAGTTTGTATTATAAAATCAAATATATATATATAGAATTATTCACAATATATGTAAGAATGACACTATTAATATGAAGTTACCTTGCAACATATAAATATATTATTTTAATGATAAGAATGTATTATAATTATTATGGATATCAACTATCAGTTAAAAAAGATCATGAAATGATATATGATGTAAAGAACATCAATTCAAAGTTTGCACTAGAAAACCAACATCCAAACTAATAAAAAAGTTTAGAAATATTTAAGAATTTTCATTTCATTGTAACAAAAAATTATAAATAATAATTAGCATATACCCATCTTAACCCCAGTTTTACTAAGCTTCCAGAGAGATCAAATCTCTCAAGGTGCAAACCCTTCCTCCTTAGTCGTGTCTGAATTTCACAAAAGGTTAGAGTGGACATATACAATTTTCATTTACTTAATTTTTATTAATATTATTTAAGAGTGGCACATGTCATCTCTACGTTGAATTTAGGCATAGAATCACATATCTACCTAATATTGGGCTCTAGAATGTGCCTCTGGGTGCAATAATAATATTAATAATAAAGATATCAAACACAAGCTACAAATTATAATTATGGATAGCAAACACAAGTTAAAAATGGTTAAAAATTACAATTATGGATAACAATCACAAGTTAAAAGTATTATAATTATTATGGATAGCAAACACAAGTTAAAAATGGTTTTAGAGGAGGATTTGGGTGAACAAATCTATGGAGGGAAGAATGGTGATTTAGGTTTTGGGGTTTGTTGGTTCGTACAATAGGAGTACGTGAGGCCCCTGGTTAGGAAGCATGGAGGGGCCTTACTATGACGGAAGGTCCTGGCCCTGGGATGGTGGATCCCAGGTCTACAACACCTTTAAAAAAAGGGAAGACACAAGGAAAGGTGGCAGAGAAAAATTCCTTTAAGGATGTACTCAAAAGTCAGCTAGATAATAAGGACAAGGATACTGGAATGGGGGGAGTAGTACCCGGAAAATAGGAAGGTCAAACAAATTAGACAAAAACATAAAAGGAAGAGAAAGGACAAAAGCAACAGAGTCGTCTATAGAATGGTTGCTTACCTAAGACAATAGAAAACATGACTTACGATGTAACTTCACATGGCATAGGGAACTATATCCAGCACATGAAATACCACGCATTGATAGGATAATTTATGGGCATCTGGCCCTTAGAAAAATTTCTCTTGCTTTGGATCAAGGCCCGATGGAAGGTAAAGGGAAGGATAGATCTTGAACTGGGTTCTAAAGGGTTATTTACAGCTATCTTCTTGAACCCTTCTGAGTGAGAAAAAGTCTTTGAGAACGACCCTTATTTCTTCAACTTGGCCGGGTTGCACATGAGGTATTGGACTAAGTGGTTGACCCCAGAGAAAGAAAACTTCACAGAGGCACCGGTTTGGATCCGCATGTATTCTCTCCCTAGGGAATTCTCAGAACTGGAAACCCTCAAAGCCACTGGCAATACCCTGGGAGCCTTTGTAAAGATTTCAGAGATCACCAAGGTGGTCAAGTATGTATCCTATGCAAGGATCTGTGTTTACATGAATGTAGCAGGGGCTCTCCCCAAATATATAGTAATCTCATATCAGGATGAAGAATGGACTCAGACATTAGATTATGAACATATCTCATTTAGATGCAGAAAATGCCACACCCATGGCCATCTCTTTAAAGACTGCCCCCTTAATTCCCCCCCTTCAGGGAATCCGGGAAAAGGAGAAACAGATCCAAAGGGCTTGGCAAAAATCCCAAGAAAAAGAAAGGCGGGAAGAAGATAGCTTAAACAACAAACAGTAAATTAGAATAAAACCACAAGTAATAGTTTCCAAACCTTGGCAGGAGAACCTAGTGGAACTAATGAGAAAGAAAATGACAAGAAACTTGAAGCACCACCAAATGTCACCGCAAGTTCCAAAGAGGAGGAGTCAAAAAGATGTAAGATCGAGAAAGAACCATGACATAAAACGACAGTTGACACATAAGTCCAGATGAGGGACCTCCATCCTCAAGGGCTGACTCATCGAAGGAATCGGATATGGAGACAACCCAAGCAATGGAAATGGAGGAGATAAAGATATATCTACCAAGACTTACTGATATTTATGGATTGGCAATAATCAATAGCCTAACCATCGATCAAATCCATAAACTGCAATCCGAGCTAGACCCTGTAAAAGGGAAAGACAATATCGTCGAGCCCACAACAACGTCATTAGGAGGCATGGGTATCAAGACCAATCCCCTTAAAGCAACCAAGAAACAATCAAGCGAAGAGAAAAAAAGACGTAGAAAACCTTGTCGCCAAAAAATAGAGGAAACATGAGCTCTAATGGTGGATTTAGGACAAGTAGTCTCTCTCCCGGACAACTACTCCCCCCCCAAAAAAAATACTTAAAGACGAAGATTACATCCTGAAATATTAGAGGAATGAATAGTCCTTTCAAGCAGAGGATGCTACAAGAAAAAATATCCAGAATAAAGGCGGATATCTTCCTCCTTCAGGAAACAAAATGTGACAAAGAAATGATGGAAAGGGTAACCCATAAAATATGGCTAGGAAGTGAGGCTCATTGGATAACAACAAAAGGATATTCAAGGGGTCTAGTTACACTCTGGGATCCCGATCTTATAGAAATGCAACACTTCTCTTCCTCTGCCAAGCACCTGACTCTCAAATTCAGATGTATTGGAACGAAGGAAGAAGGATACATCACCAATGTTTACAATCCAAATTTGCCTCATTTGAAGAGAGATTTCATAGACGATCTAAATCGAATGGGAGATTCTATGAGGAATAAATTTTGGGTCCTTGGAGGAGACTTTAACATGATCACCTCCCCTCTGGAGAAACAAGGAGGTATCCGTAAACTAGACCAGGAGAGTAAGGACTTTGGTAATCTCATAGAAAAGTTAGGCCTAGTGGACATACCAACCAGAAACAGTACTTTTACTTGGAATAACATAAGGGGTAAAGAACACAGAATTGCAGTTAGGTTGGACAAATTTACTATCAGAAAAGGCCATTACAGAGATACAGGGAGTAGTGGTCAAGGTTCTCCCCCTTCAGAGATAAGACCAGTGGCCAATAGCTCTAGAATGGGACCACATTTGGAAACAGGGCCCCACCCCTTCCAGATGTGATAATTTCTAGTTGGAACACCAAGATCTCCTACCAAACTTGGAATGTTGGTGGAAAGAAAAGCCAAATATCTTCGGCACAAAAATGACCACATCAGTGTTGGAAAAAGACAAAAAAGCTTGACCAAGTCAACGTTGTAAAAAGACAAAAAAGCACGAGACCAGGAAGAAGAGAAAAACAAAAAGCATGACCACGTCATCGTTGGAAAAAGACAAAAAAACATGAGACCAAGAGGAAGAGTGAGAATTTCAAATGAATGGAATCATAGACTGAAAATGTTAGTTGAATATTCAACTTAAACGCACTCTAGAAGAGATTTAAGTTTATATTTCGAAAATATATAGGTTTAAAATTAAATTTTTAATAAACAAAATTTTAAAAATTAATATATTTGTATATTATTTAAATTTTATAAAATTAAAATTTTTAAAATTTGATAGTTGGACGAATTATAACCATTAAAACTCGTTTTTCAATTTATTTTGAAATTAGTTTTGAGTAATCTTTATGATACATTTATATTTCTAAAATATATAAGTTTAAAATTAAATTTTTAATAAATAAAATTTAAAAAATTAAAAAATTTATATATTATTTAAATTTTATAAAATCAAAATTTTAAAAATTTGATGGCTTGAACCATTAAAACTAGTTTTTTCTACTCATTTTGAAAGTCGTTATGAGTAATATTTATGATATATTGTTTGTGCTTCATCACCTAGATAAAAATTGTCCCTATAATAATTTAGAACAAGATATTTATAATTTGAAAAATGAAGGTAATATCCTCCTGCTAGGAGACTTTAATGTTAGGACTGCAACTAAACAAGCTACTCTTTTAAGTGATGATTCCAACCATAATCCTTTATGTCTAGATGAGGACCTTTTTTTATCTAATACCTACAAAAGAAGCTCTGAAGACCTAATTGAGAATTTGTTTGGTATGAGTTGGTCAAGCTCTGCAGCTCTCAAGACCTAATAATTTGCAATGGAGTAATGAAGTGGCCAAACTCCAACCAAATGACCTGCATTCATGGTCTAGGTAGTAGTATTGTAGATTATGTGATATATGATATCCCCATTTCCAACCAAATAACAACTTTTGACCTTTTAAATGACCATGAGCCCGACTCTGATCATAAACATTTAACCCTAACTCTAAAATTCTCCATGCATAGGAGCACCATTGAAGAGAATTCTAATAATCAAAGGAATTTGTGCTTTGACAAAAGTAAATTTGACATTTTCTTAAAGGATTTAAATAGTAAATTAAACCTCCTAACTTATAAGGACAACATTGAAGAACTCTATCATAATTTTACAACTAGCCTTTCCACTTCTATTAACAAGTTCTCTTTTGAGGTGTCCTATAAAAAGAATAATAGAACAACGAACCCTTGGTATGATAAAGAATGTAAAATTCCTAGGAAATCCATTAGGGAT
>SNQJ01S0060259.1:29671-42510 GCA_010110895.2 Picea sitchensis
CTCTGAGAATGACCTTGCAAAATTCATAAAAGAAAATTTATCGGAACCCAAAGAAGATGCAGCCAAAGAGAAGTACAAGAAGGATATGATTAGGGCCAAAAGAATAATTGCAGATTCCATTAAAGACCACTTGATCCCTCAAGTGTCTTCTAAGAATACTCCAAAAGAGATGTTTGATGCCCTAACCAGAATGTATGAAGGAAATAACATCAACCGAAAGATGAATCTGAGAACCCAACTCAAGAAAACAATGATGCAGAAAGGAGAAATAGTTCAAGACTATTTCTCTAGGGTTTCTCAATTCAAGGAACAGTTGGAAGAAATTGGAGAAAACTTAGATGAAGATGAACTCATAATGACAAATCTTAATAGTCTCACAATACCTTGGGATGCCTTCATCCAAACTATCTGTGCAAGAAAAGAGAAACTCCAATTTGACAGTCTATGGGAAGAATGCATTCAAGAAGAAGCAAGAGTGGCCAACCGAGAAGTTGTATTATTAAGGGATGAATATATAGCCTTAGTTTCTCATGCTAAAGGAGGAAAGAAAAGGTATCATTTCCAAAAGGATACTAATTTTCATAAACAATATCACCCTCCAAAGAGATTCCAGAAATATCATAAGGGTCAAAGAAAGATAAAATACTTCTCCTCTTATCAATGTTATCATTGTGATAAGATGGGACACATTGCTAAGAATTGGCTTGCCAGAAAGGAAGAATACAAGAAGAGAAAGAACAAAATGCATCGTGCCCATGCAGCTAAAGATGATGAGCCACCCAAGAAGTTGACTAAAGATTAAATTGAAGATTATGTTTTGTTTTCCGCCCTCTCAGGATCTGTGACACCTCGAGAGGATACTTGGCTCATATATAGCGGTGCCTCTAAGCACATGACAGGACAGAAAGACATTCTCTCTAGCCTTACAGAAAAGGACTTCCCCAATAAAGTTTCACTTGAAGATGATTATCAGTACCCTATCAAAGGAATCGGAGAATCCACTGACAAACTAGATTCAAGAACTCCAATGAGAATGAAGGATGTACTCTATGTACTAGGTTTCACAAGGAACTTACTTTCTATCTCAGCCCTAGATAAGAAAGATTGCAGGGTCGCATTCATAGATGGTGAATTTCTTATGTGGAGTAAAGAAAAAAGTATAAAAGATGCATTTGTTATTGGAACAGAATAATGAGGTTTGTACAAGTTAAAAGGTCACTCGAATGTAGCCTTACCTCACTCTAATGAAATTCCTTGTGAACTTTGGCATAGAATACTAGCTCACATCAACTACAAAGCCTTACCATATGCAAGCATGGTAGTTACAGGTTTACTAGATTTTAAGTTGATCATGAAGGTGTATGCAAGGGATGTACACAAGGAAAGAACATAAAAAATCATTTCCCAAAGAGTGACAATAAAGCAGATAGAATCTTGGAACTCGTCCACTCAGATGTATATTGTCCAATGCCATCAACCTCTCTAAGCGGGTATGTATACTATGTATCCTTTATTGATGATTTCTCTCGTAAGACTTGGGTTTATTTCTTGAAGTCAAAAGATGAAGTACTTGGAAAGTTCAAGGAATTCAAAGCCTTGGTAGAAAACCTCTCCGAAAGGAAAATCCAGATACTCAGGTCAGATAATGGAGGAGAGTACACTTCAAATGAATTTGGAATCTTTTGCAAAGATGCAGAAAAAAAGAATAGAACAATTATGGAAGGAGTAAAGACTATGATTCATGATCAAGATCTTCCAATGCACTTATGGGTTGAAGCAACAAGAACAACATTTTATGTCCAAAACAGATTATCCCATAGTGCACTTGGATTCAAAACCCCCGAATAAATGTTCACCAGAAAGAAGCCAGAAGTAAGTTATCTCAAAATATTTGGTTGTCCAGTATTTGTACACATTCCAAAAGAAAATAGAACTAGGTTGGATCCCTCAGGAAAGAAGGGAATATTTGTTGGATATTATGAGGTCTCTAAGGCCTTCAAAATTTACATTCCAGGTTACCATCATATTGAGATCAACATAGATGTAACCTTTGATGAAGATGCAGCACTCAAGAGATCAAGGAAATGTCATCTTGAAGAAGTATATGAAGAAGAAATTGTAGCTCCCGGAGTTGCAGAACCCGTGAAGGAAGTTACAGTTACCCTTGATGATGAGATTCCAGAAGATGATGATATGATAGAATCTCAAGAACCTCCCCGTATGACGATCTCTCACAAAAGAAAGCCATCTTGGGTGAGAGAACTTATTCAAGATGCAGAGAAGTATGGTGCCCTAAAAGGAACCATGAGACAAAGAAATAAACCTAAGTCATTCTCCAACTATATAGCCTTGATGTGTGATCTCATAGAAAAGAAACCTACTTGCTTTGAAGAAGCCACAAAAGAAATAATGGGTGGATGCCATGATAGAAGAATACCCGTCCATTATAAAGAATGATGTATGGGAAGTCGTTCCCAGACCAAAGAACAAAGATGTGGTATCTTCCAAATGGATATACAAGATAAAAAAATGTAGCAGACGAAAGTATTGAAAAACATAAATCAAGATTTGTGGCTCGTGGTTTTTCTTAAAAGGAGCATATTGATTATGAAGAGACATTTTCTCATATAGCCAGATACACTTCTATTAGAACCACCATATCACTTGCAGCCAAAATGAAGTGAAATTTACACCAGATGGATGTGAAAACAACCTTCTTAAATGGTGTTATTGAAGAAGAAGTGTATATAGAAAAACCACAAGGGTTTGAAGTTGAAGATAGAAAGACTCATGTCTGTAGGTTGAAGAAAGCTATGTATGGGCTTAAGCAAGCTCCTAGAGCTTGGTATGGAAGAATTGATAGTTTCCTGACAAGCTTGGGCTTTACCAAGAGTAACGTTGATTCTAACCTTTACTTCAAGGTTATGAATGATGAGCCAGTTTTATTGCTACTGTATGTGGATGTCTTATTATTAACAGGAGAAGAAAATTTCATCACATATTGTAAGATGAAGCTCACTACAGAGTTTGAGATGAAAGACCTAGGCCTGATGCATTATTTCTTAGGTCTTGAAGTTTGGCAAATTCCAGAAAAGATCTTCCTTAACCAAGGGAAGTATGCAGTCGAAATACTGAAGAGATTTGACATGTTGGAATGTAAATCCATGAACACACCCATGGAAACAAATTTGAAGCTCCTGGTTGATACTTCGTCAGAGTTGGTTGATGCTACTCTATATAGACAAATTATTGGTTCGTTGATGTATCTGATGAATACCAGGCCAGATATATGCTTTGTTGTGAACACCTTGGGTCAATATTGGGTAGATCCCAGATGTGTTCACCTTGTAGCTACAAAGCATGTGATGAGATACCTTAAGGGTACGTTGGATTATGGTCTTTGTTATATTGGAGATCATGACTTCAGACTGTATGGTTATACTGATTCGGATTGGGATAGAAGTGATTCTGATAGAAAGAGCACTTCAAGATGTTGTTTCAGTTTGGGGTCAGCCATGACATCATGTAAAAGCAAGAAGCAATCCAGTATTGCTCTCAACAGGGCAAAAGCATAATACATTACAGCATGTTCCACCAGTTGTAAAGCCATATGGATTCGAAAGTTGTTGACAGGTTTATTCTATCTGGAGCTGGAGTCCATCATGATTCTATGTGATAACCAGAGTTGTATAAAGATGATGGAGAACCCAGTGCTCCATCATAGGTTGAAGCACATAGAGATATGGTATCACTACATTCATGATATGGTGCAGAGGGGAGCTATAAAGCTCCAATATGTTGGCACATATGAGCAGGTTGCAAATGTGTTGACCAAGCCTCTATCTCATGTGAAGTTTGAGTACTTCTGAGACAAGATTGATGTTGTCTGAAAGGACCTCCCTCGAAAGGGGGAGTGATGATGATGATACTATAGTATCCTGACCAACAATGGGTAGCTCCATTAGGATTTTATATCCTAGGGGATTGATCATCCATGGGTAGATCCTGAAGGTCCGATAAGGATGGTCTGTCAGAGTACCTATGCAAGTATATGCCATTTGTGGTTAGTAGTGGTAGCTCTGTTAGGATTTTATATCCTAGGGAATCTTATGATTCCTGGGCAAATCCCAAAGGTCCCGTAAGGACGATCTATCAGAGTACCACGTGGTAGCTTGTTATGATTTTATATCCTAGGGGATTGATCATCCCTAGGTAGATCACGAAGGTCCAATAAGGACGGTCTGTTGGAGTACATGTGCATGTATATGCCAGTTGTGGTTAGTAGTGGTAGATCTGTTAGGATTTTATATCCTAGGGAATATTATGATTCTTGGGAATATGTTGAAGGTCCGATAAGGACGGTCTGTCAGAGTACCATGTGGTAGCTTGTTAGGATTTTATATCCTAGGTAATCTTATGATTCCTGGGTAGATCCTGAAGGTCCAGTAAGGACGGTCTGTCAAAGTACCACAAAAAGTTATTATTGCACATGCCTCATTCTTTTGCCATATGATGATGATGTTGTTGCTCAGCCTCGTGTTGATGATGTTGGTGTTTCATCCTCGTGTTTTTGATGATGTTGTATCAACCTCATGTTGTTGATGATGGTGTACCAGCCTCGGGTTGGTGATATTATTGTTCTAGCGTTATGCTAATTGATGTTGATGTTTCAACTTCATGTCAATGATGATGATGATGATGATGATGATGCTCCGGCTCCATGTTGTGAATGATGATGATATTGTTGATGAGAAAAACTTTCGATGATTTGTAGATGTGTCAGTCAGTGTTCCAGATGCTGATGATGATGATGCCTTCTCTCTCTCCTGATGATGTTGTCTTGGGTTATTTCAGTAGAATACCCTTCTCGTTAAGGGGGAGTGTTGAAATATTGTAACTTTGAAGAATATTCTAATTATATTTGAGTTACTATCTTATAGATCAAATCCCCTTTTGTAGATTGATCACGCCGGGACTTGTATAAGACCAAATCCCCTTTTGTGGATTGGTCAAACCATATTTATCTAGTGGCATTTGTATATTCAGACCCTAGGATTTATAAAGTGTTTTTAACCACTCTTGGAAGAAGTCGACCCTACTAAGTGAAGAGACATAACCTTAGCGCATCCTCAACAAGTTTTTATAAGAGAGGATATCGCCTCACTTGTTCACACACACACACTCACTCATCTAGTGTGCATATATTGAAGGCAGTTGTAGTTGTAGGAGGAAGGAGAAGATAGGCGCATACTCAGTCTTGGTTTATTCTTGGAATTTTGGTCTTAGTCTTGGCATTATATTGGTAATCTATTATTGAGGAAGTTTTTGTTGGGTTTTCTCCCCCATGAGGGTTTCTTAGGATGTGTACCTTGTGATTGTGTTTATTTCAATGATCCTCTTTATGTTGTTGTTTTGGAAATACATTAAGAAAATTGAAAATAACATAATAACAACATTAAAACTTAACAAAGATCCAATCTCTTCCTCTCAAATGTATAGAGTATAGGTTGTTGGATTACTGAGAGGGGGGGTGAATCAGTAATAGAGCAATACAATCCTTTTCAACCACAAAATGCAAGTGTTATAACAATGTAGCATTATCATCCAATAGTTTCAGAGTAAATAAACAATGAACAAATGAGCAATCATACACATACACAGTACACCAGTGTTTTACATGGAAACCCAAAGCGGGAGAAAACTACATAATGCTTTTTCTTATATGTCTTTAAGAGTTACATTCATTGGAAGCACAAACTTCCTTTGTTTTCCAGCTACAACTGGAAGGAGGCTCCAACCCCTTAATTTCTCAAGCTACAACCCGAGGGAAGCTCCAACTCCCCAATTCTCTGTCTATAACCAGAAGGAGGCTACAACCCCCTATTTTCTCCATCTACAATCGGAAGGTGGCTACAACCATCTATCCTTGCCCCATCCAACCGCCATAAAATATAAATGCCAAATGTAGACAACCTTTCAATGTCACTGAATCAACCATTGCCACTGTCAACCTGTACCAATAACTTATAACAACCTGTACCAATCAACTTGCACCAAACAACATGTACCAATAACCTAAACCAACATGTACCATGCATCAACCATACATAAACTACACATCAACTATGATTCATCAAGATGTACCAACATCATCAACTATACACCTCATGTATGTGCCAACTCATCAACTACTTGTCTCAACCATGTACCTCAACCATATACCAAATACATACACCAATATAACCATCAAAGATTCATCACTCTATCCATAAACCAGATAGCATAAACCCTTACATCAAACCATGTGCCACAATCGCATTGTTATGTAGCCTCAAGCTAAACCAACAACTTCAACAACACATCACAACCAAAAGACCAATACCCATATGCCAAATACCAACAACAAGATACCAACTGTATCCCTCAACAAATCTGATATATGTAGCAATACTGAACATCCAATATCATCTCAAGAGATAAACCCTAGCTCACAAAACATACGTCAAACAAGATGTGCCATATCTATCATAAATAGTCCCCAACCATGTTGTTGCCGCGATTTTTCTGCCGCACTTTTTCTGTCGCGATTTTTCTGTTGCACTTTTTCTGCCGCACTTTTTCTGTCGCACTTTTTCTGCCACGATTTTTCTGCCACACTTTTTCTCCCACGATTTTTTTGCCGTGATTTTTCTGTCGCGAATTTTTTGTCCCACTTTTTCTGCCACACTTTTCCTGACTCACTTTTCCTGCTGCACTTTTCTCTATCAATAATACCTGCCCAAATAACCTTTCGCAAAATATATATTCAATGGCATTCAATAGGTTCAAGTGTGATTAAATGAGAGAGAATTGGCTCTTATTTATACTTTCATGTAGCATCCCAATTTCCTTATTTTAGGGAGTTCTCCATTAACTTTATTATTTAAATAATTTCTTTTGCAAACACTTTGACTACTTTGACGTTTTGGGGCTTCAAGATGACTCATGAGGGTTCTTCAACTTCACATGGCCATAACTCTCTAACCATGAGGAGTTATGTGATGTTCCACATACCACCGGAAATGGCATGACATGTATTATCCATCTAGAATAGTCTTACCTACAAATATATTAAAACTCATACCATTATCCATCAAACAAGCTTGGGTCCATTACCCAAACTTTTTTTCTACCAGAATTCGCTACCAGACTTTCTTCAAGGGTTGACATCAATGAAAACCAACCCAATTAATCAACAATCTCCCCCTTTGGCATTGAAGGCAACACTTTGATGCAATACTGAAGTCATTTCATGCAATACTGAAGTCATTTCATGCAATATTGAAGTCATATCACTCATGTTGCCCATGTGACCATCTCTCCCCCTGGAACCATGCTTTTGTTCTCTGCATATGATAAATCTCTCCCCCTTTTTCATCAATGGAAAAGGTATATTTCCTTCTGGGGATTCTCCCCCTGACTGAATTTTCCTTGGGGCTACTCTCCCTCACTGAACTCTTCCTGAAATTGATCTCTTGATCTGAACTGTCCTCTTTATGGTGCTTCCTCATGTAAATCAAAGACATATAAGATAAGAATTCATTTTGGAGTAGAAATTACTCTAAGTCTCTGGCGAAGATACTCAAAGGCTTCTTGTGGAAGAGGTTTTGTAAATATGTATGCCACTTGTTCTTTTGTTCCCACATATTCAACTCTGATGTTCTTCTCTGCAACCTGTTCCCGTATAAAGTAATACTTGATTGGAATGTGCTTCATCTTGGAGTGCATCACCAGGTTCTTTGAGATACTAATGGTGCTTGTATTATCACAATAGATTGGAATGGGCTCATCATACTCAACCTGTATATCTGTCAGATTTTGTTTCATCCATAGAACCTATGTACAAAATGTTGTTGTTGCAATATACTCTGCCTAGGTTGTAGAAAAGGATACTGATGATTGTTTATTTCTTATCCATGATACTAAACACTCACCCAAGTACAATGATGTTCCACTAGTGCTTCGGCAGTCATCAATACAACCTTCCCAATCTGCATCTGTGTAGCCAATAAGTGATATATCATTTCCTTTTGGATACCATAATCCAAACTCTTTAATTCCTTTGAGATATCTAAAAATCCTATTCACTGCTACGACATGTGTTTCCTTTGGTGTTGCTTGAAATCGTGCCACTTGTCCAACTGCCTGCATTATATGGTATGGATGTTGTCACATATAGTAAGCTTCCAATCATTGACCTGTATTTCCTCTGGTTTATAGACTTGGAATCATCATCTTTGTTCAACTTGCAATTGATTTGCATAGGAGTGGTAATTGGTTTGCAATCTTCCATTCTGAACCTCTTTAGCATTTCTTTGATATACTTAGTTTTAGAAATAAAAAATCCTTAGTTGTTTTGATGTATCTGAAGACACAGAAAGAAGGATAGTTCTCCGAGTAATGACATTTCAAATTCATTATGCATATCCTTTGCAAATTTATGGATTAACTTGTCATCATTACTTCCAAAAATAATATCATCAACATAAACTTCAATTAATAAAATACTATCTTGAGTTACCTTAATGTAGAGGTTGTCGTCTGCACTTCCTTTTATGAACCCTGTTTGTTGTAGATATTTATCTAGTCTAGAGTACCATGCTCTAGGAGCCTTTTTAGACCATACAAGGCCTTCTTCAATTTACACACATAATATGTGTTCTCTGACAAATGAAATCCTTCTGGTTGTTCAATATAGACTTCGTCTTCAAGTTCCCCATTCAAAAAAATTGATTTTACGTCCATTTGATATACTTTAATAGTCTTGGATCAAGCATAAGCTAAAAGCAATCGGATTGTTTCCATTCTGGCAACTGGGGAAAATGACTCTTCAAAGTCAATTCCTTCAACCTGTGTGTATCCTTTACATACCAATCTAGCTTTGTTCCTTGTAACCTATCCATCTTCATTCAATTTATTTTTGAATACCCACTTTGTGCCAATCACATTCTTATTCTTTGGTCTTGGAACCAATTCCCAAGTGTCATTTTTTCTATTTGATCCAATTCTTCATCCATGGACTTATTCCAAAATTCATCATTGTTGGCCTCTTCAAAACTGTTTGGTTCAATCGTAGATGAGAGTGCTAGGTGTGTTTGTTTTTGGTGAACGGGTTCTTCTTCTAGTCTCAACTTCTGCATATTTGTTTCTGATAATGTGATCTGAAGGATGATTCTTTTGTACTTGTTTGCTAGGCATCTTTGGAGGAACTTGTTGAACTTGCTCTTCTACTTATGTCTGATCATCTTCATCTTCCCCTTCTAATTCTTCTTCATCTTTTGCTTCTCATTTGTAAATTTGTTCCATTGATTCATTTTCTTCTTCCTTTAATTCGTGTCCACCTATTTCATCAATTGTTACATTGATGTTTTCCAAAACTTTGTTCACCCTAAGATTGTAACACTTGTATGTTTTCCTTGTACTTGAGTAACCAACAAGTACTCCTTTGTCCACACGAGAGTCAAACTTTCTAATTCTTCCATCTTTTATTTTGATGTAGCATTTGCTTCCAAATACTCTTAAGTGCTTCATATTTGTTGGTCTTCCTTTCCATAGCTCATAGGGAGTTTTGTCAATGTTGTTTCTGAGCATTACTCTGTTTTGAATGTGAACTGATGTATGCATTGCATGTGTCCAAAAGATGTCTATCAATTTGGAATCCATTAACATTGTTCAAGTCATTTCTTGTATTGTCATGTTCTTTCTTTCAACAACTCCATTCTGTTGAGGTGTCCTAACAACGGAGAATTGTCTTTTTATTCCATGCTTGTTGCAGTAGTCCATAAATTCCTTTGAAGTGAACTCTCCTCCATTATCATATCTCAAACATTTGATTTTTGAATCCATTTCATTTTCAACCATTTCCTTGTAGACCTTGAAGTTTTCAAAATCTTCTGACTTATTCCTGAGAAAGGAAACTGACTTATTCCTTGTATAATCATCAACTAATAACATAAAGTATTTCTCAACTAACTACATATATGTTGCTTGAATTTCTTGTAGTTGTTGCAATCAATTTTCCCGAACCTTCTTTTCTTATCTCGCACTTTTGTGAATCAAAAGTTACTTTATGACCTTGGTCACACATTTGACTCACACTTAGAAGATTATGTTTCATATATCTACTAGTAGAACATTTTATGCCTTGGTATTCTTGTTTCCAATTCTGACTGTGAATTTTCCAATAATTTTAGTTGAATCATTCTGAAGGAGGTTGATCCATCTCTTTCCTTTATTAATGTAAGAAACATGTCTTTATCACCTGTCATGTGTTTTGAACAACCAATGTCAACATACCAACCGCGTTTCTTTTGCCTATCTTGGAGAGTGAGTGTGCATCCTTCATTGCTATATTGATTATGTTTTCTTATCCATGTTATCTTCTGAGGTTCTTGTCTGTGACTGTTGTTATCCTTTTGTGGTTCTCTAACGGAACATTTATTCTGCAATCTTTGGCAATGTGTCCAAAGTTGTTACACTTGTAGCATTCCACTTCAATGCTCAATGATTCAAACATGTTGTAACTTATTCTCTGTGTTTCACTAGGCCTTCTTAGATAACCATTTTGGGTATGAATTTCAAAGTTGTTTATGTTCCTGTTGTTATCTCTACAATTCATAGCTTTATGTCCAAAATTATTACATGCATAACATAAACCAAAAAATATAGCTTGATACCTGGGAATTGAAGATATTATGAAAGGAGTTGCTCCTCTGAATCCTTTTTCTTCCTAAGGCCTATTTGTCGGTTGTTGATTCTGAAATCTGAATCTTCTCGGTGGAGGAGTGTCCCTGTAATATTTTTTGTGGGTCTTCATACCTCCTTTGATTGTTTATGCGCAACTTTTTGGATATGTTTCTTGTTCTGTTGTTTTGGAGCTTGATCCCTTTTCCGTCTGATTGTATCCAAGTCCAAACTTGTCATGATGAGGCTTTTGACTGTTGATAATGTTATCCAAAACTTTTGAGTTGTTCTGCATATTTTTCTCTTGAAGATCCTTTCTTAATGTGACAATCTCTGCTTCCAAATTTCTAATGATCCTGTCTCTTTATTCTAGTTGTTCTTTACGTACTTCTTCATTTATTTTATCTTCTTCTATTTGAACATTCAAATCTGTGATCATTTGTTCTAGTTCCTGAGTGTCTTCTTTCTTGTCTAGTTATGTTTGTAGCTTCTTGTTTTTCTTCTTTTCTCTTCTTATAACTTCTATGGCACACAACAATTATTTTCGGTAGTCAACTTTTGCCTCTTCATATTCTTCTTCGGTGTCTTATTTATCCGAGTCTTCTACTGCCATGAATAGAACTCTTTCTGTTTTACTAGCATTGATTTCATCTTCATCTAATGAGGAAATGTCTTCTTTGGTGCATAAGCTTTTCTTGAAAGCTTTCTTTGTGGTTCTTTTTCTTTTATATGTTTGTTTGCTATTTGAGTAATCTTCATCATTCCTCTTATTTTTCTTATGAAGACATTTGTTAGCAAAATGACCAATACCATCACAATTAAAACAAATCAATGGAAACTTACCTTTATATCTGTTGTTGATTCATTTGTTCAATCTTTTGACAAATTTGGTCCTTTCTTCATCATCTTACGAGATGTCACTGTTGTCGCTATGTTCTTTTTCCTTTTGCTTTCCCTTTTTCTTTGACCTTTTGGATGCTTTGAAAGCTGCTTCTTTTATATCTAGATTTTCCTATTCAGTTCTCATTGCATATGTTGTGAAGATTCCATGTAATTCGTCCATGCTTATTGAGTCTAGATCTACTCTTTCTTCTAGTGTTGATATCTTAGGATCAAATCTCATAGGAAGAGATCTTAGTACCTTTTGAACAATTACAGATTCTTTAATTTCTTCTCCCAATCCTATGATTACATTTACTGTTTCATCAACTAGTAAAAAGTAAGTTGCAATATTCTCATCTTCCTTCATCTTTAGTTGTTCGAAACGACCTTTGTAAATTTGAAGCTTTGCTTCTTTGACTTTTGAATCTCTTTCATAAATATTTTGAAGCTTGTCCCAAATCTCTTTAGCGGATTTACAATGTATAAATTTGGTGTATATTGATTCACAAAGACCATTCAGAAGTGCATTTGTGGATTTGTAATTATTTTGCCCGAGTTTTATTGCTCTTTCATTTGTCGATGGAACTGTTGGTTCTTTGTATCCATCTACAACAGATTGCCAAATTTCAAATCCATGTGCCTGTATATATGGTTTCATCCTTCTGCTCCAAAATGCATACTTATGTCCATCAAACTGTGGTATTCCATTTTTATACATGTTGTTTCTCTCCATGATCTACCTTTCAGTGGTTAAACTGGTTTCTGAAGGAACCTGCTCTGATACCAATTGTTGGATTACTGAGAGGGGGGGTAAATTAGTAATAGAGAAATACAATCCTTTTCAACCACAAAATGCAAGTGTTATATCAATGTAGCATTATCGTCCAATAGTTGCAGAGTAAATAAACAATGAACAAATGATCAATCATACACATACACAGTACACTAGTGTTTTACGTGGAAACCCAAAGTGGGAGAAAACCACATAATGTTTTTTCTTATATGTCTTTAAGATTTACATTCATTCGAAGCACCAACTTCCTTTGTTTTCCAGCTGCAACTGGAAGGAGGCTCCAACCCCCTAGTTTCTCAGGCTACAACCTGAGGGAAGCTCCAACTCCCCAATTCTCTGGCTACAACTAGAAGGAGACTACAACCCCCTATGTTATTCGTCTACAACCGGAAGGTGGCTACAACCACTTGTCCTTGCCCCGTCTAACCGCCTTGAAATATAA
>SNQJ01S0060260.1:6746-21744 GCA_010110895.2 Picea sitchensis
TCAACTTCATAGCAACTGCAGGTGCAGAGTCCCAGTTCCAGAAGGAACAATTGCATAAAGAGGAGAGGACATACTCTCATGCAATGAGATAGATAGTTCTTTGCAAAGAGCACATAGAGATAGCACATGATTGTGCAAATTGAGTTGCAGCTGAGAAATTGTACCAATTTGGTACAAAGTGATGTGAAAAAATGATTTGAAGTTGAAGATAGAAAGACTCATGTCTGCAAGATGAAGCAAGCTCTTAGAGCTTGGTATGGCAGAACTGACAGTTTTCTGACGAGCTTGAGCTTTACCAAGAGTAAAATTTATTCTAACCTTTACTTCAAGGTTATGAATGATGAGCCAGTTATATTGTTGCTACTATATGTAGATGATGTATTCTTGACAAGATGAAGAAAAGCTCATCACAGATTGCAGAAGAAGCTCGCTACAAAGTTTTATGAAAGACCTAATTCATTATCTCTAAGGTCTTGAAGTTTGACAAAGCCTAAAGAAGATATTCCTTAACCAAGGGAAGCATGCATTAGAAATACTAAAGAGGTTTGATATGTTGGAGTATAAATCCATGAACACACCCATGGAAACAAATGTGAAGCTCCTGGTAGATACCTCGTTAGAATTAGTTGATGCTACTATGTATAGACAAATCATTATTTGTTCGTTGATGTATCTGACAAATACCAAACCGAACATATGTTTTGTTATGAACATCTTTGAGACATTATCTAGTAGAACCCAAACGTGTTCACCTTGATGATGCAAAACATGTGATGAGATACCTTAAGGGTACATTGGATTTTGGTCTCTTCTATACTAGAGATCATGACTTTAGATTGTATGGATATATTGATTCAGATTGAGTTGGAAGTGTTTATGATAGAAAGAGCACTTCAGGATGTTGTTTCAGTCTGGGGTCATCCATGACTTCATGGCAGAGTAGGATATAATCCAATATTTCTCCCATCACGGCAGAAGCGGAATATATTGCAACATGTTCCGCCAGTGGTGAAGCCATATGACTTCGGATGTTGTTGACAGATCTATTTGATCAGGAGATGGAAGTCACTGTGATCCTATGTGATAACCAGAGTTATATAAAGATGATGTGTTCCATGATGAGTCAAAGCACATAGATATCCAGTATCACTTCATTCATGATATGATGCAAAGGGGAGCTTTAAATCTCCAATGTGTTGGCACAGATGAACAGGTTGCAGATGTTTTGACCAAGCCCCTGTCTCGTGTAAAGCTTGAGCACTTTCAAGACAAGCTTGGTATAGTCCAAAAGGACCTCCCTCGAAAGGGGGAGTGGTGTGGATGATACTATGGTATCCTGATTAGTAGTGGTAGCTCTGTTAGGATTTTATATCCTAGGGAATGTTATGATTCATGGGTAGATCATTTGGGTCTATCAGAGTACCACGTGGTAGCTCCGTTAGGATTTCATATCCTAGAGAATCTTTTTGATTCCTGGGCAGATCCTTTGGATCTATCAGAGTACCGCAAGATGTTGTTGATGCCAGCCTTGTGCTGAATATTTCCAACTTCATGTTGATATTGTTGTGATGTTAGCCTAGTGCTAAAGATTTCCAGCTTTGTGTTGATGTTGTTGATGCCAGCCTCGTGCTGAAGATTTCCAGCCTCGTGTTGATGTTGTTGATGTCAACCTTGTGTTGAATATTTCCAGCTTCATGTTGATGTTGTTGTGATGCTAGCCTAGTGCTGAAGATTTCCAGCTTCGTGCTGATGTTGTTGTGATGTCATCCTCGTGCTGAATATTTCCAGCCTCGTGTTGATGTTGTTGTGATGCTAGCCTCGTCCTGAATATTTTCAGCCTCATGATGATGTTGATGAGATGCCATCTTCATGCTGAAAATTTATATCCTAGTGTTGATGTTGATGATGCTCCAGCCTTCGTGTTGTGATGTTGATGATGTTGATGATGCTCCAACCTTCGTGCTATGATGTTGTTGTTGTTGATGTTGTATTAGCCTCGTGTTGTTATTGATGATGATGATGTATTAGTGTTATACTTATCCATGTTGATGCAGATGATGATGATGCCACTTCAGCTTCTTTTTGAAGAAGAAGATGATGATGCCACTTCATCTTCTTGTTAAAGATGATGATGATGATATTATTTCAACTTTAATGTTGAAGTTGATGATATTACTTTAGCCTCATGCTAAAGAAGATGATGATGTTACTTTAGCCTCACACTAAAGATCTTGATTATATTACTTTAGCCTCATGCTAAAGAAGATGGTGATGTTACTTTATCCTCATGCTAAAGATGGTGATGATGTTACTTTAGCCTCATGTTGATGAGGATGATGATGCTACTCCAACTCCATGCTGTGAACGATGATGATGAGAAAAAATTCCGATGATTTATAGATATGTCAGTCAATGTTCCATATTTTGTTGATGTTGTTGCCCTCTCTCTCTCTCCTGATGATGTTGTAGAATACCCTTCTTGTTAAGGGGGGGTGTTGAAATATTGTAACTGCAAAGAGTATTCTATTTATTTATTGAGTCATTATTAACTAGATCAATCCCCTGTTGTGGATTGATCATGTCAGGCATTGTAATTGACCAAATCCCCTTTTGTGGATTGGTCAAACCCTAAATATATTATGCAAAATAAGAATTTCCCCCCCAGGATAATTAAAGTGGTTTTAACCACTAAGAAGACAAGTTGGCCCTGCCCAGTGAAGAGACACCTTTCCAACACCTGCCAATTTGTATAAATAAAGGAAGCCAACGCCTCATTTGTTCATTCACTCATTCACTCATCAAGTGCACAAGTTTGGAGAGTTGCAATTGGGAGAAGAAGGAAGAGAGAGGCACATTGCTCAGTGTTGGATATTCTCTAGTGTTTTGGTTTATTGCCCTGGCATTGTATTGACTATCTATATTAAGGAAGTTTTGCTGGGTTTTCTCCAGGACAAATGTTGTGTATCTTGTGATTGTGTTTCTCTCAGTGATCCTACCTATGCTATGGTTATATAGTAAATTGAAAAGAAACCTAATAATAGCTCAAAACTTAACATATTTTTCATCGACAACCAAAGGAATCCAGGCCAAGGTCATCTTCTCGTATCATCAGCCAATGGAAAAATTGAAAGAGGCAGTGCATTGTTGGAAAATTGATGTTGATAATATTGATGATGATGACCCACATGGCATCCAATTCAAAGAATTTGAAGGAGAGAGCACATTGAAAGGTAAGGTGGCAGATATGGTTGCACCAGACTATAATGGCCTGATTCAAACCAAGAAACACAATATTAGCACTGAAGAAGCGCCCAAGATGGCCATCACTAGGGATTATTGGGATAAGGAGAAAATCACTCAAGTCGTTGACCTCCTTAAGGAGTATGAGGACTTGTTTCCCCGGAGCTTTTCTGAAATCAAAGGAATTGCAGGATCGTTGAGTTCCATGAAGATTCAACTCAAATCAGATGCCAAACTGGTCAAGAGAAGGTTGTATCGATTAAATTCCAAATATAAGGAAAAGGTGCGCAAAGAATTGGATCGAATGTTGGATGTTGGAATCATTGTCCCTATGTAGGAGTTCGACTTGATTATCCCTATGGTTGTTCAACCCAAGAAGACCGATGATATTCAAATCTGTGTAGATTTGAGAAGTCTCAACACATGTTGCTTCCACAACTCTTTCCCTACACCTTTCATAGATGAGGTGCTGGAAAATCTTGGTGGCCGAGAAGCCTACTTTTTTACTGATGAATTTTCAGGGTATCATTAGGTTCAGATCGCAAAGGAGGATCAAGCCAAAACCACCTTTGTGATGGAATGGGTTTCCTTTGTGTACACTGTCATGCCCTTTGGCCTAAATAATGTCCCTACAATATTTTCCCGGATAGTGGTCGCAGCCTTCAAGGAATTCATCCACAAGTTTCTTGAAGTTTATTTGGATGATTGGATCATGTTCAGTTTGTTGAAGGAACACATGAAATACCTTCGGTTGATGTTGGATCAATGCTACTAGCTCCAAATATCATTGAATTTGAAGAAATGCATCTTTTGTACACCCTTTAGCACATTGTTGGGCCACATCATGCACAAGGATGGATTCTTGATGGATCAACCTAAGATCATCGATATCTTGGATATGGTGGTCCCCAATTTGATCCGGGAGATGCACACCACATTGGGTCACATGGGATATTACCGACGGTTCATTCATAATTATGCCAAGATTCCTTCCCTGTTGGAAAAGTTGTTGCGCAAAGATACTAAGTATGTTTGGACACAAGAATTCCAAGAAGCCTTGGATACTCTCAAAGAAAAACTTGTCACTGCACCAATTCTGGTTTTTCCTCATTGGTCGAAACTCTTTCATGTCCCCGTAGATGCCTTGTACAATGAGTTGGGCGTGGTTCTTGCATAGCCGAGCGAAGGTCAGACCATCCAGTCTATTTTGATAGTCACAACTTGTTTGACGCAAAAAAAATATACTACAACAAAGCGTGATGGCCTCACCATGGTATAGGCATTGCAAAAGTTTTCCATTACTTGTTGGGGACCCCTTTCAAGTTATTTACAGATCACTCCACACTCAAATATTTGGTCAACAAGGCAGTATTAGGAGGCTGAATATTTCGCTAGTTGTTTCTCTTCCAAGAGTTTGAATTTGAAATTATGGTAAAGTTGGGTAAGTACAATGTTGGACCAGATCATCTGTCCCAGATTGAAACTAGAGAGGCTAGTCAAAGCCTAGATGATGAACTCCCCGATGCGCAACTCTTCCTAGTCGAAATAGTTCCTTATCAATTGGTCGAGATCGCTGAATTTCTCATGTCAGGACAACCTCCACCAGGGTACACCCAAGCTCAATTTCGTCAACTGGTAACCCATAGTGCATATTATCAATTGATTGTCAATAAATTGTATAAGTTGGGCGTAGATGGCATTCTGCGTCGATGTGCATTAGAACATGAACGAGACCCAATTCTATATGAAGCACATGGAGGTATTGTTGGAGGACACAATGCAGGTAAGTCTACAACGCGAAAGGTTCTGCACGCGGGGCTCTAGTGTCCCTCACTCTTTGCAGATGCCAAGGACTAATGTAAACATTGGAATGTATGTCAACGAATTGGAAAGCCCTGCAGGAGAGATGAACTTCCTTTATTTCCTATGATTGCGCTAGAGTCATTAGTTCAACAAATGGGAAATAGATTTTGCGGGTCCCATCAATTCCCCCGCGCATTTCACAGGTGCGTGCTACATTATTAACCCAACCGAATATCTAACTAGATAGATTGTGCACCCGATTGAAATATTGTACAATAGAAAAGACAACGCACTCCATTTTTGCGAATGTGATCAACATATTCAAATATCCAAGGGTGTGAATGAGCAACCAAGGCTCACATTCACTCCATTTTTGCGAATGTGATCAACATATTCAAATATCCAAGGGTGTGAATGAGCAACCAAGGCTCACATTTTCTGAATGAGACTATTCAACACCTCACTCAGGAGTTCATGATCCATCACCAGAAGAACACTCCCTATCGCCCTCAATCCAATGGTACAGTTGAAGCTTTTAATTAAATTTTAGAGCATGCTTTAACCAAAGTTTATAATGTGCAACGTGATGACTGGGACCAGAAGATCCCAACAATATTACGGGTTTATCTAACAATGTGCAAACGGATAATAAAGCACATGCCATTCATATTGGTCTATGGAAAAGAAGTGGTCATTCTATTGGAATTTGTTGTTCCTAGCCTTTGGGTTTCCCTAGCAACCCAGATGACAAATGACTAGTCCCTTCAACACAGGTTATATGAACTCATGGAATTAGAGGAGGACTGAATTCTTGCAGGATTCAACCAGGTGGTTGAAAAGGAGAGACAAAAAGCGTGGCATGATCACAACATCCACCAGAAATTCCTCCAACCTGGATCTTTAGTTTTTTTATATGACAATAAATATTTACGACATCCTGGCAAGCTATGCATGCGTTGGTTTGGTCCTTTTTGGCTAGTCTACATTAGTGAACCAGGTGTCGCAAAGATGGAAACATTACAAGGACAACCACTCAAGGGACTTAATAATGTTAGTAGGTTGAAGGTGTATAGGGGTCAACCATCATTTAGCTCCCTCTCTCAGCTTTGAATGTTGGTAGAATAGGTTTAATGTAGGATGTACAACAAGTAGCATATCTCATAGTTAGCAAAATTTACCTTTTTGACAATAAAAAATCCACATCATCCACACAAGCAGACTCAATAGATTGACAGTTTTGTAGATTTCCCCGATTTCTTAATCATGTCGTTGTTATGGCATATGTACATGTCCTAGCCCCAACCGCAAATTCACACAGGATTCGGTTGAGTTTCATGGTGATCTGGTTCCTGGAAAGGTCAAGAAATCCAATTTGGGAAGCTGACACAAGCCACAGGTACACAATCAGTTATGTTGCCACAATCCCCAACAAGCATCACCAATACGACAGATCCAAAATTTGATCTCCCTATGTGTGACGCTTCACCGCCACTTTCTCATTATTCTCCAATTCATCCCTTCTGTCAGATATTTCTATCACCCCAACTTATCCTTTTCTCCAATTTCCACTCTATATATACCACCTCCCTTATGCACTCAATGGAGAAATTATCCACACCCCACTCTTTCCCACCCTTGCCTGTGACTTCCTCCATCATTCACTTGAAAATCCCCCCCAGTCACTCCCCCTTATCCAAGTTTCCCAGTTCTCTTCCCAACTTCTCGTTCATGGCGTGGCTTATCATACTGTCAACACTCTGTCCCACCCAATTCGGTCAGGAATCTTGAGAACCCACTATTCAGTTTTGACGCAAATTTCCAATTCGTCATCAGCTGCTAGGACAAGGGCCCACCCTCTTATTTTCCAGCAAGGTACTACACCAGTCCTCACAGTTCCCTGAATTGTGTTTTAGAGATGCGACAGTCCACCAACTCTCTAATCCCGAAGCTATTTGGACTATTTCCATGGATCGTCACCTTTGTTGATGGAGAGAGACTCTACTCTCTTATTTTCCATGATACCTCCTCTCATCTCTTTCCATGGATACTCACCTTTCCCCATCCTCTGCCTTGTCCTACCAGAACAAAAAGACAAGCAGAGGACGATGCTCTCTCTTGTTGAGATCTAATTTGTTCTCGGGGGTCGGTGTTTGGATGGTGTGCTTTAAACAGATCCCTCATTCACCATTATAGACACCATCGAAGGAAAAGGATCAAGCATTTGGCCAAATGAATCCCACAACCATCACTTTCCTTGGGGCTTGTTTGATTCCTTCCAGGATGTAGGTCGGGTTGCAACCACAACCTGAACATATGATTTTCTCTTAATTAAACCATGTTGTAAACACAACTTGGTTTTATGGTTCGATCCGCCAATGATGATGAATTTTCGTTACTTAAGTCGGTCACAAGAATCTGTTAATGAGGCAGTCCTGCCCGGATTAATGTAAGCTTACAACTCCACCAAGTAGGTGATTTTCTCTTCCTCAAAATTTCATTCATTACCACATGAAGCAGTTGTCTCGAGGACGAGCCAAGTAATAGTGGTGGGGGCATGTTGGCACCCAAAGTTTTGGGTTAATCTCATGTTCATGCACAAACAGAGTTGTGTGTGTTCATTCCAAGTTTTTTGCGCACCCATGTTAGTTTGCACGCGTCTAAGCTAATGTGCGGAGAATGACAAGAAATGCACATAGGACCAAGTTTTGATATTGTGTGACACGCCTTAATTCTACCAAGTGCGCTAAAAATCAAGAAGACACACGCCGTAATCAAGAAAGGAATCGTTGAGAAATCTTCTCGAATGATTATTGCCAACAACTCAAAGAACATGGAGCTGAAAAAATATGACCCGGTGAGGAAGTTAAGATTATCTCGATTCCATAAGGCTACGTGGAATGCAAGCATGTGCCAGAATTGTGCGAGGCAATTTGTTTGTAGAGAAAGTGGAGAAAAAATGAAAGAGACAAATATCTCGAGTAGAGAAAACTATAAAAGGAAGCATCGACATCGGAAATAGAGTTAGAGAGTTAGACATTCACTTAAAGGATTTCTTGAGTTATTGTTTATTGTGTGTCGAGCTCACTCTGAGCCGTTGTAATGCTTATGAATATAAATTTGAGTCTATCATATGTATGAGGTTTAAAAGGATGTGCATGGTGCAGTGTGTTGTAATTCTGGAGAATTATCTAAAGAATGTATGAGACTTTGTTGTTGTTGGATATAGTTTGCTTAATATATGCTTGTGTTCAATGGAATGGAAGGTATAATAATGTTGCAACAATTATGATCTATTGTGTGTCACTCGTATGTTATTTGGATATGTGTGTGTATTGTTTTACATATTGATAATAGTCAGTTGTTAATGGAGTACATGAATGTTATCCTGAATGGATCCTTATGTAATTAGTTCTTCATCCTTGTCACAAGACCAGATGGTCCCTGTGATCCTCATTGTGTCTCGAGTGAGACCTTCTTCAGCCCTGGCTGAATATTGATATGTCGATGCTTTGGGGGTTTTTTGGTCAACTTTGGATGAACCCTGGATCTAAACTTCCCAATGTTAGGAAGGACGTGCGCAAGAGTGAAACGATCCAAAATTTGTACTATTGATGGCGTGCACCAATAGAAGGTTCAATATCTCAATCAACCCAATGCATTCTTTTCATGTTAGGCTCAAGATCATTTGATTTGAAATTTCCCTCTTCTCAAGGCTTGACCAAGCGAGGTTGCAAGTGAGGGTGGAGTTGTAGGTCCCCCCCTCTTCCAAGGGTTTGGGAACTAGTCACACTTCCTTGGTTTCATGTTCAATTGTTGGTAGTGGAGGCTCCTTTTCCATACAGTTGGTGTAGATAGGGTGGCTCCTCTTTAGGTGGTGCAGGTAAGGGTGGATACTCCTTAGGTGGCACAAGTTAAGGTGTTCTAGGTCTGGGTGGTTCAAGTTCTACAGGTTTTGGCGTTTCAAGGATGGATGGTTCGAGTTCGAGTGGTATCAATGGTTTCAGATTGAGTGGCTCATTTAAATCCCCTGGAGGTCCGGTGATACAACCTTGAGGCAACAGATCTTCTTTCATGGTGGGATTTCCTCAGGTGCCTCAAAAACCTAGGTTGTTGATCATGGATGTGTCTACTTCCTATGGGCCCGTTGGCATGGATATCGATTCAAGATGGTAGGTCAGGATGAACAAGAAAAAGGTTCTTTCCTCTCCCATTCATATGGATAAATTAGTGGGGGATATTAGTCCCAAGCCGTGGATGAAGTCCTATAAGGATATCATGGTTCATTCCCCTAATCACCACACTCCAGGTTTGGATGGATTTGAGATGGACAACTAGTTCAATAGTTTAGGCCTTCATCTTCTCTTGGAACGAAATTGTCTTTAATGTCCTAGAACGTTTGCAAGATGATGCTTCCCAATCACAACATGTTTGTGTGAGGTGTTTTACAAAGTTTCCGGTCGGATGCAGTCTTCTTGTAGGAGGTTAAATTGGCTAGATTTGAGATTCATAACAAGATGAATTGTAGTTGGAATGGTCATTTTTTGGCCTCAGAGCATTATCAAGGGAGTGGCAGAATGTTGGTTTCCCTTTCATCGTCTTTATGGAATTTTGTGGTTGCTTCAAGGTCAAACCCAACATATTATCTTGTTTGGATCACCCTCTTGGTTTTTGACCAACTAATAGGTTTTTGCATGATTTGCGCTCCTAATCTCAATTCGAAGCACAGTAGGATTTGGGACTAGATGGAAACGTCTCTTCTAGCTACATAATGGAATGTCATCAAGGATGTTAACATGGTGGAGTGGGAGGGATATAGTTGTGGAGGTGTAGAGTCAGTGGTCAATAGTTTGGAGAAGTGGGCTTCGTGCCATTGTAAGGATTCACTTCATATATTCGGCCCCAACTAGAAAAAAGAGGGGTTTGACTATGGTAATTGGCTCACTAGATCCAATTATTGACCGGGTCAGGGGACGGTTTAGGCACGGTCATATCATTTTTATGGTCCTCTAAAGGATATGGATTTCTCAAGAAGACTTTGTCCTATTGATGTGCTTAAGGATGTGATATGCTTCAATCATATTCTAGTGCATACTACGATCTCCCTAGGTCACACTATTGATTCATCCCCTTCTTCCTCGTTGAAGTTGAATTTGTCTCATTTGGAATCGAAGGAGTTGTGTGCCCTTGTTCAAAGAGTTTGGAATCTTTCCCCTTGACTGGTTGGGGATAGGGGTTGGATTCTATGTTGGGAGGATATTATTTTCCACATGATGAAGTTCATGAGAGGTTAGGGCAAGATAATAGCACAAAAGAGGAATAAGGACCTGTGGTTGCTCGACAATGCCTCTAGGAGCTTCACACCTTTCTTGAAGAAGATCTTCACAATGTGTGTCTTCGGGAAGAGACTGCAAAGTTGGAGATGATTGTTCATCATGTTGAGGACTATATTTCCATGGAGGCCCAAGTCCATTCTCGTCTTCAGTGGAACCAGGAGGGGCACAAGGGATCTAATTTTTATTTTGATTTTTCTAAGAGAAAGGTAGCGGCGGAAAGGGTCCTTGGTTTGCATGGGGTAGATGGATCTCTTGATTTAGATCCTTCAGAGGTCAAAGGTATGTTTAGTTCACATTTTCAAAATATTTTTTCTCCTTATGTTATAATAGATAGGGTGGTGGTTTCTAGAGATGATTGTTGCAAGGTTGTACCCCACAAGGTATCTTGCGGTGACAAGGATAGGTTTGATAGATATTTTTCCAAGGAGGAGCTCTATGCTACTTTGTCCTCCTTGAAGAATGTCAAGTGACTGGGAATGGATGGGTTTCCCTGTGAGTTTTACAACGCCATATGGGATACTATTATTAACGCTTCTTGTTCTTTGGCCTCCGAAATGTTTTCTAATGGTCAGCTCTCAAATTTTCTCAATCAAATGATGATCAAGCTTTTTATCGCACAAATTGTAGGTTAGAAAAATCCTGACCCAATCCACAAGATGGGAAGAACTATGGGGATACCTACCCCTTGTCACCTTAGATAGGTACTCCCCTCGCTTTAGAGATGATAAAATCACCTCAAGGGGGTAATCTCGGGTGACCCTAGGGGGATTGAGATGGAGGATGAAGAGATTTTGAGAGGAACCCCTTAGGTCAATGATGGAAGAAGTATGAGGACTTGGAAATGAGTCATGATGATGGTAAACAGTTTCCAAAGACTTGAGTACCTGCACCAAAGTGTTACACCTACTCGAGACAAGACAAACAATCGAGATACAAGCCCAAAAATGAAGTGGACAAGCAAGAAAGACTTGTTGTCCTATATTGCAAGAATGAACAAGAATATATATCGGCAAGAATAAGAGATAGTTATTGCAGATTTAACCATCAAAATTACCAAATGGCAAATAGTTATTGGACAATGAAGTACTAAAACAATAGATAGCTTTCCAATACTTAAGCATGAACTTTGATGGCGAATTAGGGCTGCTAGATGAAGTTATCAACATAGTATTACGACAGCCTTATGGTTGTAGAAAAAAATTTCTACAACAACAAGATTCAACCATCGAAAAACACAAGTAAACCACCCAAAATATGCACAATTATTAGTAGATTACTATGGGAGCTTCTTAGCAATTTCTGACGGTTGAATAGTGAGAAAGAGAAGGAAATTTAAATGAGTTTGTTGCAGCCCTAATGGATATAGAATAAATTTATAACAACAATAAGATGTACTTGGATAAGCTAGATGCCTTAGTGGCTCAAGCAAGCTAAAAGCATGTAAAATTGATTCCACTTTAGACAATTGAAATATCTCAACAAAACACGTTATCCAATGCAACTATTTTGTTTCTCCAATGCAATTTTCAGATTAGTGCCTTTAATATATGAGGTAAATGGAGTATTGGTTATAAGGGTTGGATCCAAAGTATCTCTAGGGGTGTAAGCCCTTCTACTCCCTAGAGCATGCAAAACCAACAAAGGTAAGTCTAGGAGGGTGTAAGCCATTTTACTCCTAGCAACCTTGTAAAAAATGGCTTATCAACTAGCAAATAAGATGAACCTTGGTGGAGGGTGTATGCCCTTATACTCCTCCAAGGGTTTAAGAAAATAATATCAATGAAACTAGAAGAAAATACCAACAAAGTGCAGAATTTCCTTATCAATTCCACAAAATAGCATGAACAAACGCTAGATTACCAAGCAATATCCATCCAAAGCAAGAAATCAATCCTCCAAGAGGTGTGCACCACCTTAGCTCCACAATATACCAATAGAAAACACCAAAAGATAGTTTTGCAAGAGAGATATAGTCCAAATTGCCCCAAGAGGGAGAAAATTTCAGCCAAGTAGTCTTTCTCTAATGAGATAGTTATGTTCAAAATGAAATGAATTTGATCCTTATTTATACAAAAAATCTAAAATTTGTTTGTCCACATAGAATTAGGGTAAACCACAAAATAAGGGGGCCATCCCCCTTTATTTTTCTCCTTTACAAAGTAATTTGAATTTAACTTAAAATTTGCACATAAGAAACCCTAGAAACATGATGTCACACCCTAAAGGGTGATGTTTTGGTACTTTGAGGAGGTCACTGGGTTGTTGAAGAGAGCATTGGGCCTCCAAATTCCACGTTTCAATGTGAAATGTTTCTTCCTTCTCCTTCAATCATTCCAAACCATCTTCAAAGATCACCACCACCATCAAAACCCTAGCCCTAGGGTGAGGTTAAGCCCTCAAGATGACGTTTTGACCTTTCAAGGCCAAACGTTGGGCTAATATGGGCTAGGTCTCATCATCCAAAGTCTCTTCTCTTTCCTCCAAAGGAAACGTTCAAGCTTTGGCTGCTCCCAATGTCTGGGTCATGGCATCCAACTTGTGGGCTTTCTACCCCAATGAAGACCCAAACTGGGCTTGTCCCTCCAAAATGTCTCAACAAGGTCCTGTAAAGAAAGACAAGTGTGCCCTCCAAGGATCTCAAGTCAAATGTATCATGGCAAGTAAAATCACATTTAATACAAGAGCCACATAAACATGTGCATCAAAACTACCTTATCAAATTAAACAAGTGCTCAAAGACCCTATGCAATTTTCCAAGTTTAGGTATGGGAGGGTTGACAAGGTGACCCATTGGGTGAATCATTCCTTAAGTCAAGGAGTGTTTCCTAGGTGGACCCTCTATAATTCATGTGGAGAAGATAAAGTGGATGGGGGGTAATACTTTTGGGCATGAGGTTCATGACATACAAGGGTTTGTATTGTATCTTTTATGGGTGCCTTCACAGAGGGTGTGTTGCACCTTCGTTTTCAATGCATCCTTTTTCCAAGCCCATTCATTTTCCATTAATTAATTAAAGTCCAGAAAAATTGGGCACTCCCAATGGGTAGCATAAATCTTGGGGGGCACTACCATAATGTCACTTGAAGGGAGAGGTACACAAAGTGTCATAGGGGTAAAGAAAAGGTTGTAACGCACTTGTGTAGATCCCTCAACATGTGGGACATTTATATAATATGAAATTGTTTCTTGCATGTCTTTGATTTTTTAGGAGAAACGTTTCATTGTTCTCAAGACCTCGTTGGGCGATCATCTGGAAGGTTATAGTTTTGGCTTTTATCTTTTCTAGCTACATTCCCGCTGGGCCTTCAACCCCTTCTTCCCATGAAAAGAGGTACAATCCCTTATTGGGTTAGTACGCCCAAAAATCCAAAAAGATAAGGAGATGAAAAGGATGAAGTGTGAAAAATGATAAGTATGATCGGGAATGGCATGATGAATCATCAAGGGGACCTCCCACTAGCAAGCCCATTCCCAAGGGTGACCACTTACTAGGGCACAATGTCAACCACCAAGGTGAAATAGGGCAAACAACATAATTTCCAAGCATAAGTTCTATAATCAAAAGCAACTTTAAATGCAACATACTCAAATGCCTCAAGTATTAAAGTGACACTTACCACAATAATTGACTTGTACCTCATGGAGCAAGACCCATCGTCTTCCAAAAGCAATTTGTTGTGGTGAATGCCATCGTGATACTTCCAGGATGTGCGCTGGTGAAGTGGGTCTCTTTCTGTGCATGTGGATCATGTTAGTCATCTGTTTCTCGGTAATCCATATCTGCAACCTAAGGGCCTCGAGACATCATCTCCTTAGTTATCCCTAGAAATGGGGGATAACAAATCTTATTCCAAATATTGCAACCAAGGCTTCTATTGGTGGTTGGAAGCCTATCTTGCTCACTGTGGCTTATAAAATTATGGCTAAGGCTTTGGCTTTGCAAATCCACTATGTGGCTAAAAATGTGGTTCGTTGGGAGCAAACATGATTCATTCAAGGGAGATTCATTCTCAAAACTATGGTTTATGATTAGGAGGCCATAGAGTGGGCTAGGGAGACTAAGCAACAATCTCTTATCCCAAAAATTGATTTTGACAAAGCATATGTTCGGGTTGATTGGTCCTTTATTTTATAGATGTTGATATGATTGGGTTTTGTCCCTCAATGTGTTTCCATCATGAACACATTCTTCACCAATGCTTTGGCTTTTGTCTCTATCAACAAAACGTTTTCTCCCAAAATCTACTTACATCACTCTATCTATCAAGGGTGTTTATTGGCCCCATGTTTGTATTTCTTGACCACATATGCTCTAGGTTATTTGTTGGAGTCTACTCATATTGTGAGACAGGTACATGGTATTCTTCTCCCAAAGGGTTGGAAAATGGTTAACCATCAATTTTTTTATTATTCTCTTCACTCAATTAGAGTGGAGAAGGATTCTATTGATGGTTCCCTTGCTTATATGGATACGCTTTTATCTACCTCAGGGGTCATGGTAAATGCTCATAAAACTGATTTTTGGTTAGTATGGGTGGATGTACCTCCAGACTAGATCCCTACTTCTTGGTCTTATATTCTCCCTAGGTTGTTGTTCACTAGTTGGGAATTACATTTGGAG
>SNQJ01S0060260.1:23964-35161 GCA_010110895.2 Picea sitchensis
ACCATTGACGATACCTTTATCACCCAACCATAGGCCGAAGCCTCCCTTCGAGCACCTTAACCTTGACTGAGAATTCCTCCGGAAGCAAACCCTAGGTTAGATAGCCAAACAAAGAGTCGCGCATCAATCCCCAAGGATAGCGCATCAAAAAAATCTGATCAGATAGTCCAAACCCTAGCCAAGAGATATTCAAGCCAAAACTGAGAACTTGTTGTTGTTGCAGCAGCACCAGCTCTTCCTCCAAACCTACGCACCAAAACTGCAACTGCAGTGCGCACCAAACTGCAGAACTGCAATTATGAGATGTGACAAATGAGAACTGGCGCCCTGTATTTATAGTGGTTCTGCCAGTTTTGCTGGGGCCGACTTCTCCTTCTGGATAAGTGTCTGTTCAGTATATTATTATTATTTCTGGCCGACTTCTTCTCTTGGAGGCTAATAGCCTAATATAAATTATCTTCTTGAGTCGACAAGGCTTCTAGCGTTATTAGCCAACTCATTAGGGTTTCTCTTGCTTCCCGGAGTCTTCTATTCTCGTCAGGTTCACACGTGGGGGTAAATACCTCCCACAGCTACCATAATATTAACAGGGGCCTCCCTTTCCTAGTTTTTGTTACGAGGGGTTCCCAGGCCCAAATTGTCGTGTCTTTTGTTTGAGCTTCTGCTCGATTTCAACGACATATCGATAGGTCGCGTCGAAGGATGAGATGTCCAGAAATTCCATTTCGGTCTGGATGTATCTATGCAGAGCACCACGATACTTGAGCACCAGATGTCGCTCTGAATCTTTGATACCCATCTTGGTGCATAGGGTATGGAATATATTTTTGAAATCTGGCATTGTTTGATCTCTTTCTTGCCGCAGTGTCGTCCATTTGGTATACAAGTCGTCATAACTTCCGACAGGGTAGTATTGTTCCTTAATAGAATCCCTGAAGGATTCCCAGGGTCGCGACTGTAAATAATGAAAGTTCATTTGTTTCTTTTTTCTCACAAAAATTTTCCCACCAATCTTTGACATGGGGAACGACTTTGAGAAGCACAAAAGTAATTTTTTCTCTATTTGAAAAGTTATGGATAGAAAAATACCCTTCTAGTAAATTTAACTACTTGTCTACAACATCTACATCTATTTGACCTTGAAATATAGGAATATCAAAGTTGATTTTTACCTTGAAGGGGGGCGGCGCCTCCGCTCGAGGAAGATGCATCACCTATTGGTAGTCACTGAAGGATTTGCACGAAATTATCCATCATCTCATTCCTTTGTTACATGAGGGCTTCCTCAAGCAACATTTTGAAAGGATCTCCTGTCCCATCATCATTCTTTTCCCCTACCATGAAAGGTCGTTTGGGCATGCAAGAGCTTTTGTCCTCAAGAGAAACAAGCTCGAGAGCCAATTCTTTATACCCTGACCTCGTTGGGGACATGCATTAAGACGACAAGGAGTAGACTGCTTTGATACCACTAATCCGGATTTTATGAGCAGAACGAAATGAATACAAATTATTAAAATATGCTTGACACAAAATAACAAAGACACAATAAAACTGGTTTTCTATTCAATAAGGAAATAAGCTGAAATTGTAAAAATGCAACAGAAAACAAGCTTGTTGGAATGGTGGCAGCTTATCTCTGAGAAGAGATGTGACGGTTGCGCTCATTTGTAAGAAGATTATTACAATGAGGCTTTATAGGCCTTTTTACAATAAACAGGAATGTCAAAAACCCTAGACATCCAAAAACCTAACCCTAGGAGATGAAGCGCCAAAAGTCATGTGGGCCCTGTTTGGGTAAGTTAGTACATCAACTTCCCGGGGTCGTAACTTTTGCATACAATCTTCGTTTTAGGCGCACAATAGCCCATTGGAAGGGTCTATCTAAGGATTACACATTTTTCCATTATGAATAAAAGGGCATTTTCGACTATGGCGAGCCCTAAAAACGTTGTTTGGGGCCTCAAAACGGCCCCACAAGTCATGGACCCGAAAACTAGGAAAAAAACTGCCAAACTGGAAAACTGTCAAAATGAACCAGTTGGAATAGGTGGGATGCCACAAACATCCATCTGGATCAAAGGAATCACCAAGAGAGCTCAAATATGGTGTTTGATTGATAAGTGATGGAATAACACTCTCCATTGTCCCATTCATGCAGCAGGGCTCTACCTCAACCCTACATTCGCTTATGCTTGTGGATTTAATTTTGATGGTGAGGTCATTGATGGTTTCCTCTAGTGTGTTCAGAGGATGGTGTTGACTCCATTTGAACGCTCATATATTTCTAAACAGAATGAGATATATAGGATGGAATCTAGGACGTTGGGATATGATATGGTTGTCCAAGATAGGACCACAAGGATGCTAGGTAAGCTTCAATTTCAATTTTTTCTTATTCCTTTCTATATATTATATATGACATTTATTACTTGATGGAAATCCGAAATATAATTCGTTGTCTTCCTTTCATTTTATTCATTGTAGATGTCTAGTGGAAACACTATGGTGGAAAGATTTGAGATCTACAGAAACTTGTCGTTCGGGTACTTAGTCAAACTTGCAGTTCTTCAGGGTGTGAGCGCAATTGGAGTGTCTTTGAAAAGATACACTCCAAGAAGCGCAACATGTTAGAAATGTTAAAAAATGCAACAATCAAAATTTAAATTGTTTATATATTTTTTTTAATTTTAATTTTTACAATTTAGTATTTACCATCACTAACTATGGCTCTCAATGTTCATACAGGTTAGGTACTTAGCGCCTTAATGACTTGGTATATGTTTACTACAATCTAAGGTTGTGGATGAAGCAACTTGACAAAGAACTTGACATAGAGACCATTTCATTGGATGACATTGACACCACTATTCAGTGGAGGGTGGATATTCAGGAGCCTGAAATTGAGGAGGCACCCGAGTGGTTGGAGGAGGAGCATGCATATGATTTGAGGGAGGAGGCGGAAATGAAGCAGGAGGAGGAGGAGGATGTTCCACTTCCAGTGGATACAAAGGCTAAGGAGGAGATTTATCTTCCGGTGCATGAAGGAGGAGGAGGAGGAGGATGTCCCACTTCCAGTGGATATAGAGGCTAAGGAGGAGATTGATCTTCCAATGCATCCAATGCCGCCACCACCTCCATGGAAAGTCATACCTGGAGTTGGACTTGGGTCCGTTGGGACTGGGAGAAGGAAACACACTTTTCCTTCCACCTCATCCCCATCACTTACCACCTCATATGGAGCAGTTGGAGCTTCCACTCCAACCTCATCTCGAGTACCTCCACGATCACCTACTCCTTCAAGAGGAAAAGTGGTGCCCTTTACCCATAAAAGGGGTAGAGTGACATAGCCTAGAGGGAATCAATTATTTGGATTCCTATGATCTATCATTTTCATTTCATTAAGTACTATTTAGTATCTAGATGCCTCATGATGATTAATCTCATGAGATATATTTATTTTGATTATTTGATGTGATTTTGTATCATCCTATCAAGAACATGTTTCATAATTTTTAGTTTAGTAATTTTTATCCCCATTTTGTGGGATAACTAAGGAGATGATGTCTCAAGGCCCTCAGGTTGCAGACATGGAGTGTCGAGAGACCACATGACTAGCAGTGTCGACTTGCACATATGGAAGCATGTTCTATCACCACAGTTCGATCCATCGTCAATCCATCCAACACATCATCTAGATTATGTAAGGTACATGGGTCTTGCTCCATGGGGTACAAGTCAAGTATTGTGGCAAGTAGTCCCCCTAATATTTGAGGCATTTAAGCATGTTGTATTGATGTTTCTTTTGATTATATAATGTATGCTTGGACATTATTATTTTGACCATGTTTCACCTTGGTGAGTGTCGTCAATTTCCTAGTAAATGGCCAACTTTTGGGGAAGGGGTGTAACTGGAGGTCCCTTGAGGGGTCATCGTACCATTTCTGATCATACTTATCACTTTATGCTCATCACATTCCCATCACATTACCATCTTCTAGGCCCTTTGGTTTTAGTGACCCAAGAAGGGAATGTACTTGATTTCATGGGAAGAAGGGGATGAAGGCCTAGAGGCTTGTAGCTAGAAAAAGATAAAATCCAAACCATTAAACTTCTAGATGCTCGCCCATGGATCTCAAGGACAATGAAACACATGTCATAAAAATTGATGGTACCCATGAAAGAATAACTAATAACAAATGCCAACCAGGGAGGTGCATGTGCGGGCATTGTTTTTAATGCTTAGGTAGAAGCCCCACACGTGTTCCCAACTTGGGGAAGCATGATGTGACCAAGGTAGAGTCAAGGTGGGCACAATTTTTATTTCTTGGGTAGAAACCCCACCTTGGCTTCAACCTAGAAACGTCCTAAAAGAATTAGATGTTTTGTGGATTTCTGGAGGAAACCACCACCCAGATCAGTTTCGGTGTTGGAAGATACACCCTAGCCTATCAGAGATACCATATAGGTATTTCATCGTGCCATATCCGTATTCAGTATACCCAGTTCATAGATTGTGCATTGCAGCCTGTGAGGGCGCAAGGGTTAGAGAGTTTTGTGTAGTTGGACAAGACCAGGGAAGATTTCGTCATTTCCTTCCGACCCAGTTGAGAGGGAGCTAGGGCACTTATTTTGAGCTATCATTCATCATATTATGATGGAGGAATCTCCTAGTGCACATCAGGAAGCCAAGAAGTGTGCATCATTTGGGGAGATACATTGAGGGTTCCAGAGAGCTCACCGAGCCAAATCCGTAGAAACCCTCCCAACCCATTACAGAGCATACCAGGGCGCTCAGTTTGAGCCACACATCGCTAGATTCCTACGGTGGAATCACCGAGGCGCATCAATTGTCCAAGAGAGGGGCACAAACCCTTAGGGGGTCCCATCCGAGGTCTAGTTCAATCAACAAATATCCGATCTTCAGTCTGAAAGCCACCAAGAGAAGTTGTGAGGTCAAGGCACATCATTTGGGACAGTTTCCAGGCATATCAAACAAGAATAGCTGGCAGGGAGAACTTTCCAGACATTTGCAACAATTGTCGTGAGTATCCGAGATTGCATGCAACAGATTTGTACATGCATGTTGTTGATTATTCCCGATCTTCTGTATACGGGTATTTATTGTTGTTTTGCATTGTATTCCAACGATGATAAACTCTTATGAGATCTAGATGATGAGTAGTTCCTTTATTTCCTACATGCACATTGTATTTCCTGTTATTTTCCATAATACATGCTATTGCGATGTGTTGATTCATTTTATTTCGCATCCATCATATATTCTGCTCAAAACAACTTATTTATATGACACACACATGCAAAATCACCATGCATGTTAAACAAAGTAACTAAAACGCATCCAGAAACCCCCAGAGTATCAAATTTGAGAGTCGAGACATCAGTGTCAGTATAGTCTATCCAGATCTGTTGGATCAGGGATATTTCATAGGAGGTCATTTTGACGAGTCATTGTGTCATTCCTGACCATACTTGTCACTTTCCACACTTCATCCCCTCATCTCCTCACCTTTTTTGTTTTTCGGGTGTACTGAACCAAGAAGGGGTTGTCCCTCACTTCATGGGACGAAGGGGCTAAAGGCCCAAAGGCTTGTAGTTGGAAAAATATAAAATCCAAACCATTAACCTTCTATGTGCTCGCCCAAGGATCAAGAGAACAATGAAACATTTTCTCATAAAACATTGATGGGACCCGTGAAAGAATAACTAATAAAAAATGTCAACCAGGGAGGAGCATGTGTGGACATTGTTTTTATTTCTTAGGTAGAATCCCCACATGTGTTTCCAAATTGGGGAAGCATGATGTGACTAGGGTAGAGTCAAGGTGGGCGCAATTTTTATTGCTTAGGTAGAATCCCCACCTTGGATTCAACTTGGAAACATCCTAAAAGAATTAAAGGAAATAAATGGGCTTGGAAAAAGGATGCATTGAAAACGAAAGTGCATCACACCCTCTACAAAGGCACCCATAGATGAGACAATATGAGACCTTGTATGTCATGAAACCTATTGACCTATGAATTCTAAACCCCTATCCACATCATCATCCACTACATGACTTTGAAAAGGCATCCTTGGAAACATCCCCTATTTGAGGGTTTTGGTCTACCCAATTGGACTTTTATGACACCCCTCCCATACCTAAACTTGGTCAATTGTATAGGGTCTTTGAGATATTGTTTAATTTGATGAGGTAGTTTTGATGCACATTTTTAGATGCCTTGTTTATTAGATGTGGTTTTCACTTGCCATGATATTTTGACTTGAGATCTTTGGAGGGCGTACCCATCTGTTTTGTTGGACCTTGTTTGGTGGACAGTTTTGGAGGAACAAGCCTAGCTTGGGCTTCCACGGGGCTTAAATCCCGCAGGTTGGATGCCAAGGGCCCACATGTCAAATCATGATGACTTGCCTTTGGAGTCCTAAAAGACATCATGGATGACCTTTCCTAGCCCTCACATGCCAAATGAATTGCCTAGGAGAGGAAAAACGTCACTTTTGGAGGCTTGACATCACCTAGGGTTAGGGTTTGGTGGTGATGGAGGTGTTTCTCATTGAAACATGGCACGTTTTGAAGGAAGGATGCTTTGAACCGTGAGGAAGAGGCTTGGACAAATGACATGTGGCCTTTGGAGGGATACCTGTGATGTCATGTTCCCAAGAATAGGCTAGCAGGGAGTGACTTAGTAGTCTATATGTTCCCGTAGACTATAGTTAGGAACAAACAGGGAACAAGGGGAGAAATAAGGGTGAATAAATGGCTAAACGAGGAATTAAGCCAAAAATCATAGGAAAAGTCACTTAAGCTAAAGTCAACGGAGAAATAGAAGAAAAAGGTGTTAAGGAGGGGACTTAATTAATCAATCACTCGACTTAGGAGGAAAAACGCCTAGCTTAAGTGATGTCAACGAAGAATTAGATTGGGGAAGATATAAAAGGAGGAATTCGACCTAATTCATCATTATGTTATGATTTTGAGTTGAGAATAGGTTCCAGAGCAGGAAGTCGACCTATTTGATGTTTTGTGGATTTCTGGAGGAAACCACCACCTAGATCAATTTCAGTGTTGGAAGACACACCCTATCCTATCAGAGATATCATCTAGGTATTTCACCGTGCTAGATCAAGAGTATACAGATCCAGTTCAAAGTTTTTGCAGCATAGTCAGTGAGGGTGTAAGGGTTAGAGAGGGTTTTGTGTAGTTGGATGAGACCATGGCTTATCTCGTCATATCCTTTCGACACAGTTAAGAGGAAGCCAAGGAGGTTCTTTTGAGCCACCAATCATCATATTATGATAGCGGAATCTACCAAGGCGCATTAGACAACCAATAAGTGCACAGCTCTTGAGGAGGGACATTTGGGTTTCTAAGAGGCTTTCTAGATCAAATTCGGGGAAACTGTTCCAACCTAGTACAGAGGAGGCTAGGACACACATTTTGAGACATATATCGGTGGATTTCATCAGTGGAATCACCAGGACACATTGTCAAAGCTTAGGAGGTGCGTAACCCCCTAGGGGATATCATCTAGGGTTCATCCAGAGCTTCAGTGAACCGATCTTTAGTCCGAAAGATACCAAAAGGAGCCTAGAGGCGAGGGGGCTCTGTTTGGGACAAGTTTCAGGTTGATCGGTTGAGTATAGCCACCAAGGCAATTTTATCCAGCATTTGTAGCAGTTGTCGTGAGTTTCTGGAGCTACATGTTGTCGATCTATCCATGCATGTGCAGATCTATCCACATCTTCCGATCATGGGTATTTTGTATTAGTTGCATTGTATTCCAATGACAATCCATGATGATTATTTCTCTACTTTCATCATATCAATTGTATTTCTTGCTTTTTCCATATAATACATGCTATAGAGATCGTTGGTCCCTTATTTTGCATGCATCTTATATAATGTTCAAACCTTATTTATATGACACACACATGCGAAAATCACTAAGCATGTTAAACAAGTAACTAAAACGCATCCAAAACCCCCCAGAGTATCAGTTCAGAGAGTCTTGACACTAGTATAGCAATAAATATCGAGATCCATCGTATTTGGGATATTTCAGTGGTATCAGAGCCTTCTTCCTACTAGCATGTGAAGAAGTGATTCTCATGACCCCATGATTTCGAGAACATGTGCAGAATACCTAGAGGGTCGAGGACATATTATGGACGAGTACATTCAGTACCACATAGGACACAGTAGAGACATAAGAGACAGGAACAGAAGGGAATACACTCCCTTCCACACTCAGTCAGATACAAAGCCAAAGTTAGAGGGCATGGATCACATCAGTTCCGACACAGAGGCAAACATAGAGAGGACTATGGGTGATAGGTGTGAGACACATAAGGGTAGGGGGAAAGACCTTGAGACACATTCTGATAGTACGCAGACCATCTTGAATGACCTAGCTAGAGGACAGTGGGACATGATGAACGCCATAGCACAGATGACCATCAACACACATATGATCTAGCACGGTGTGAGCACCATGGGTGGCAATGCTGCAGGAGGAGCGAGTGGGTCAGGAGGACACCACAGAGGTGGGTCTAGTGGCTCTAGTGGAGCGAGTGGACATCCTTCACCTATCTGCTCCTATACATCATATGGGAGGATTCCCCGACCGTTATATCTATTCGTGATTTTCTGGAGTTGCATGTTGTCGATATATCCATGCATGTGCAGATCTATCCACATCCTCTGATCATGGGTATTTTGTATTAGTTGCATTGTATTCCAATGACGATCCATACTGATTATTTCTCTACTTTCAACATATCAATTGTATTTCCTTCTTTTTCCATATAATACATGCTATAGAGATTGTTGGTCATTATTTCGTATGCATCATATATATTGTTCAAACCTTATTTATATGACACACACATGCGAAAATCACCAAGCATGTTAAACAAGTAACTAAAATGCATCTGAAACCCCCAGAGTTTCAGTTCAGAGAGTCTTGACACTAGTATAGCAATAAATATCGAGATCCATCGGATTTGGGATATTTCAGTGGTATCAGAGCCTTCTTCTTGCTAGCCTGTGAAGAAGTGCTTCTCATGACCCCATGATTCCGAGAACAGGTGCAGAATACCTAGAGGGTCGAGGACATATTATGGACGAGTAAATTCGGTACCACATAGGACATAGTAGAGACAGAAGAGACGGGAACAAAAGGGACTACACTCCCTTCCACACTCGTTCAGATTACAGAGCCAAAGTTAGAGGACATGGATCACATCAGTTCTGACACAGAGGAAAACATAGAGAAGACTATGGGTGATAAGCGTGAGACACCTAAGGGTAGGGGGAAAGGCCTCGAGACACATTCTGACAGTACACAGGACATATTGAATGACCTAGCTAGAGGACATCAGGACATGATGAACGCCATAGCACAAATGGCCATTAACACACAACTGATCTAGCACAGTGTGAGCACCATGGGTGCCAATGCTGCAGGAGGAGTGAGTGGGTCAGGAGGACACCACGAAGGTGGGTCCAGAGGCTCTAGTGGATCTCAAAGTGGAGCGAGTGGACATCCTTCACCTATCCACTCCTATACATCATATGGGAGGATTCCCCAACCGTTATATTCGTAGTTCTAGAGGGGACAAACGTTGGGAGAGCCAAGGCAGGCAGGAGGATAGCCAGGACAGGGGCAAGCAGTACCACATGACCCATTTAGGGAATATAGGAGGGATTATTTGGCACTGGGACCAAAGTTCCATGAAGACATGAGCTTGCTAGACAATTGTTCGATCAAATATCGAAATAGACCTCGAGAGACACAAAGGGGCAATGCCCAAACTCAAAAAATGGACTTCATTAAGAAAGTGGGAAAGTTGAACATTCCTACTTTCGACGGGTCATCACGATGCTCAGCTCAGGCATGGGTACAGGAGCTTGACACATATTTCAAGCTCAACCCGATGACAAAATCAAAAGCTATCAGCTTCGCCACCTTGCACTTGGATGGGGAGGCCCATGAGTGGTGGTACCATGGGTTGGTGACCTTGGGTCATAGCCACATTACTTCGTACTTAGAGTGCACCAAGAGGTTTATGGAGAGGTTTGACAGGAGAGATCCAGAGCTCCATTTCAAGGACCTTACACAATTGAGACAAACAGGGTTAGTTGGGGCCTTCATCACAGAGTTATGGCGAAAGGAAGTGGTCGTATCAGATATATCAAAGCACATATTGGTGATGTTGTTCACCGAGGCGTTGGCGGAGCCATTGAGGGGTTGGGTTAAGGCTTTCAAGACTCACACCCTACAAGAGGCCATTTTGCGCACGAGAGACATGGGGGATTCAACGTTGAAACCCAAAACCTTTACCAAACCCTTTGTACCACAGAGAGCGAAGGATCAGAAAAATCCTCAGAGGGAATGGAAGGGTAAGCCCAAAATGGATGATGACACCAGACGAGAGTTGATGAAGAAGAAGATTTGCTTCTCTTGCAGAAACCCTTGGTTCCCAGTGCATAGATGTGTGGGAAAGGGATAGATCCACTAAATTGAGGTGGAATCAGGCAGTAAGGAGGAGGATGAGGAGATCGGGGCACAAGCATACAGTGATTTAGAGGATGAGACTACACACAAGCCAGAGCGACATCTGAAGAAACCTTAGATACAGATAGAGGCACAACGAAAGGAGGAGACAAAACCTCATAGAGAGGTGAAAGGAGGAACCATAGCAACCCTTTTCGGACTCCCCGGGTACAACACTCTCAAGCTCAAGGGCCTTATGTTGGGCTCTAAAGATGTTTAAAACAGTCGTAGTTTAACATTAATTTATCAACCCAAGGATTCGTCTTTTATCTCAAAGAACATTAGCAAAGTCTATGCAGATAGCTTATATAGGCTAAAATCGTGTAGTTAAAACAGATCTAAGTTTATCAACAATCAAGTTCCTCAAACATTCATTAAAAATTCTAGGAATTGAAATATAAAGCTGTGTAATGGAAAAGAACTAATTAACCTATTGAATTCATTGTAAAAGGAGTAATTGAATCTAAGTACAGACTTTCAGAATTAGCTATTGCTATGAATCAAATTTCTAGAAAGGAAAAGGCAAATTACTCTACCTATGCAAAGAAATAGGAACTGTAATCTAATTGAAAAGGGACAGCAATCGTAATTCTATCGAAAGAAATAACAACTATATTTTAACA